>JANIJG010014630.1:0-29424 GCA_024611175.1 Megaceryle torquata
CGACTCGCCCCCGCTCCCCGGCCCCCCGCGACATGCCCCCCGTCCCCGCCGACACGGCCACCCCGCAGCCGCCCGCCGCCCCGCGACGCGACGCCGCCGCCGCCTCTGCCCCCGTGGGCTCCGGTAAGCGGGGAGCGCTGGGGAGGAATGAGGTTGGAGATGTTGGGCGCGGGGTGTGGGGGGGCGCGGGGGCCACGGCCACGCGCGACCGCGGCGCGCCCCCTCCCGCCGCCGCGGGGTGAGTCACTGCTCTGCATTGTGACGTCACGCGGCGGCCTGACATCTGACGTCACGCTCCCACGCGCGGAGAGGGGCGCGCGGCGGGGGAGGCTTTTCTCCCCCTCTCCGCGCCCCAACGGGCGCGCGTGACGGTACTGTGCCCCCCCCCCCCCCCCCCTCTCCGCAGGGGGGGGCGGGGGGGCGGAGGGCGCGGGGCCCCCCGCGGCGGGCGAGGAGCGGGCAGTGACGGCCCCGCTGGTGGGACCCCCTGGCCCCCCGAAAGCGGCCGCCCCCGAGCGGGAGACATGGACCCGGCAGATGGATTTCATCATGTCCTGCGTGGGTTTCGCCGTGGGTCTGGGCAACGTCTGGCGCTTCCCCTACCTGTGCTACAAGAATGGCGGAGGTGAGCCTCGCGCCTGCCCCACGGAGCGCGGGCGCATTCGCCACCCTACAGTGTGTGCGTGGGGTCACTCCACGGTGCACCGGCCCATCCTGCATCTCCCCGGAGCAAGGGGCGCCCCGTAGACCTCATGGGTCACCCCACGGGTGTCCAGTGGCCCCCACCAGGGTGGGGGTCCGTGGGGAGCCCCCCACCACCTGCCCGCCCTGACCTACATTGGCGGCGCGGCGAGGGGAGGGCGCAGAGGCGCCTTCGCCATTCGCTGCGCCCGGGCGGGCGGCGCGGGGAGGGAAGGGGGGGCCCGGGGGGGTCCGGGGCGGGCGGCGGCAGCTGAGCCGGCCCCGTGCCCCCCTCCGCGGTTCCAGGCGTCTTCCTCATCCCCTACCTGCTCATCGTCTTCGTGGGCGGCATCCCCGTCTTCTTCCTGGAGGTGGCCCTGGGGCAGTTCATGAAGCAGGGGGGCATCGCCGCCTGGAACATCGCCCCCCTCTTCAAGGGTAACGCCACGCCCTGCCTGCTCCCTGCCCGCTCCCTGCCCGTGGCCCTTGTCACCCTGCACCCTGCCCAGGGGCCCCCAGCACCCTGTGCGGGCCTGGCAGCACGCTGCCTGGGGCATCGGCTGCCTGTAGCCTGCCAGGGCTGGCGGCACCCTGCCCACGCCCTGCCTGCTCCCGTGCACCTTGCCCGCGTCCCACTGCTGCCCTGCACCCCAGCCAATGGTGGTAGCTGCCTGCACCCCTGACCCCGGGTGTCCCCGGCGCTCCCTGCCTATGTGCTGATGGCTTTCCTGTCTGCTACCAGCTTCCCCTGGGGCTGCCCATGTCCCTGTACTGTGCCCCACCAGCTCCCTTCTGTCCTGTATCATGCTGCTGACTGTCCCCACCCTGTCCTGCCTGGTGCTGTCAGCTCCCCCTGTCCTGTCCCCATCAGCTTCCTGTGTCCTCTGTGGCTGCCAGCTTCCTCCTGTCTTGTCCCCGCCAGCTCCCCACATGCCCTGGAGCTGCCAGCTCTCTCCTGTCCGATCCCCACCAGTTCCTCACGTGCCCTGAGGCTGACAGTATCCCTGTCCTATCCCCACGAGTTCCCCATGTGCTCTGGGACTGCCAGCTTCCCCATTTTGTCCCCACCAGCTCCCCTCTATCCTGCCCTGGGAATCCAGCTTCTCACATCCCCACCAGTTCCCCCTGTCCTACCCTGGGCTACTGGCTCCCTGCATCCCTACAAGCACCCTGCATCCTGCCCCATCCCTGCCAGCACCCACCATCCCACCCCAGGCTGCCACTTCCCTCACCCCAACAGGCTGCTGGGTGCCCATGGGTGCCTGTGGGCTCTGATCTCCACATGCTGCAGGTCTGGGCCTGGCCTCCATGGTGATCGTCTTCTTCTGCAACTCCTACTACATCATGATCCTAGTGTGGGGGCTCTTCTACTTGGTGCACTCACTGACAGACACCCTGCCCTGGGCCACCTGTGGCCATGCCTGGAACACCGAACAGTGCACCGAGCTTTTCCATCTTGAGCTCTGTCGCAACAGCAGCACCAATGCCAGCGCTGGCATTGAGCCCTTCAACCTCACCTGTGCTGACCTGGCCAACAAGCGCTCCCCTGTCATCGAGTTTTGGGAGTGAGTGTGGGGACCAAGGGGGTCTTGCCCAGGCCAGGAGCCTGGTCTTGCACCAGTGCTCAGCATGGCCCCGCTGTGCAGGAACAAAGTGCTGCGGCTCTCGGGGGACCTCAGCGAGCCAGGAGAGATGAACTGGCAGATGATCCTGTGCTTGGTCACCACCTGGATTGTTGTCTACTTCTGCATCTGGAAGGGTGTCAAGTCAACTGGGAAGGTGATGCTTGGTGGGGGTATGAAAGTGTCAGGGCCACAGGCATGCGGGGACAGGAATACAGCACACAGCACTGCCAGCTCCTGCCCTTGGCTGTGCCACAGCCCATGGGTGTGCAAAACCCCCTAACCTACATCTGTCTGGGAGGTGCCACCAGCCACTGGGGATGTCCCTGAACCCTCGTCCTGCCTGGGACACCTGTGGCACGTGATGGAGGGCTCTGGCCCAGGGATTCACACTGGCACCCACTCCTCTGCAGATTGTCTACTTCACGGCACTCTTCCCTTACGTGGTTCTCATCCTGCTGCTGGTCCACGGAGTGACACTGCCTGGGGCTCTGGATGGCATCGTCTACTACCTGAAACCCGACTGGTCCAAGCTGGCTGAGGCACAGGTGATGGCAGTGGGGAGGGCAGGAGGGTACTGGGTGCTGGGCACCCTCCTGGCAACCTCCGTGCCCTGCTGATGCCCTCCCTTGCACCCCAGGTCTGGATTGATGCTGGCACCCAGATCTTCTTCTCCTACGCCATCGGGCTGGGCGCTCTGACTGCACTGGGCAGCTACAACCGCTTCCATAACAACTGCTACAGGTAGAGCTGTGCCAGCTGCAGGGTGTCCCTCTGGTCTGTCCCACAGCATCCTCCTGACACCCCCTGACCCACTCTACCCACAGGGATGCCTACATCCTGGCTGTGATCAACAGCTCCACCAGCTTCTTTGCCGGCTTTGTTGTCTTCTCCGTGCTGGGCTTCATGGCTTCTGAGCAAGGCGTGGACATCTCCAAGGTGGCCGAGTCTGGTGAGGACCAAGTGGTAGATGCCTACTGGCACTGTGTCCTCTGTGTCAGTTCCTGCTGACCACACTTTCCCACAGGCCCTGGGCTGGCTTTCATCGCCTACCCCAAAGCTGTGACGCTGATGCCCTTGTCCCCACTCTGGGCCACGCTCTTCTTCTTCATGCTCCTTGTGCTGGGGCTGGACAGCCAGGTGCAGCGACAGACTGGGGGACAGGGATGGGGACGGGATGGGGTGGCATGTCCCCACTGAGCCCCGCTCTCTGCTGCAGTTTGTCGGCGTGGAGGGTTTCATCACGGGCATCCTGGACCTGTTTCCCCAGCCGGGGGCTGGCTCGCTGCGTCGCGAGCTCACTGCTGCACTCTGCTGCATCGTCTGCTGCCTCATTGACCTCTCCATGGTCACACAGGTGGGGTACACGCTGGGGACACTGGTCAACAAACCCCATGCTGGCCACCTGTGCCTGCCTCCGGGATGTCACTGCCCCTGGGTGTGGGGTGCTGGTAGCTGTGGAGGATCCCATACCATGGGGGTGCCCATGATTGTGGGGGTGCTGTGGGAGTGCAGGGTGTCCCTGGTACATGGGGTATCCATACCAGGTGGGGCACCAGTGCTGGCAAGGCCGTGCCTGTGTGGAGGCACCCCTGCCAGCACAGGGCAGCCAGCACGGCCCCAGTGACATGTGTCCACTGTCTTGGCAGGGTGGCATGTACGTGTTCCAGCTTTTTGACAACTACTCGGCCAGTGGGATCACACTGCTGTGGCAGGCTTTCTGGGAGTGCGTGGTCATTGCCTGGGTCTATGGTGAGGCCAGGGGGACATGGTGGGGGTGGACACAAGGGGACATGGGTGCCCTGCGAGGCCCAGCTGATGCCCTTCTCCCTGCAGGTGCTGACCGCTTCATGGATGATGTGGCCCGCATGATTGGCTACCGGCCCCTGCCCTTCATGAAGTGGTGCTGGGCTGTGGTGACACCGCTGGTCTGCGTGGTGAGCAGGGACGCATATGCTCAAGTGTGTGTGTGTTTGACCCCAGGCCCGTGCCACGGGCACTGGGCTCCCCCAGGTGGCTACTTCGGGCATGGCAGCCACGGGGCAACACGCGTGTCAGGACCACAGGGCAACATGCGTGCTGGGGCCATGGGGTAACACAGGTGTCAGAGCCACGGGGTGACAGGCATGTCGAGGCTGTGGAGTGACATACCTGAGGTGTCCGGGGCCACTAGCCCCCTGTTCTGCAGGACCTCAACCCCCTCTCTCCACCCAGGGCATCTTCCTTTTCCACGTGGTGAACTACAAGCCACTGACCTACAACAAGACGTATGTGTACCCATGGTGGGGGGACGCCATCGGCTGGGTCCTGGCCCTCTCTTCCATGCTCTGCATCCCCTGCACTGTCCTCTACAAGCTCCTGCGCTGCAAAGGCTCCCTGCGTGAGGTGAGGGTGGCATGGCAGGGGCCCTCCTGCTTCTGTCCCCAACCCAGCTTGGCCATCCTTGTCCCTGTTCCCATCTCAGTCCTGTCCCCATCCCCATTCAAATCCCAGCGCTGTCCATGTTGCCATCTCAAGTCCCATCCCTGGCCAAATCCCATCTATGTCTCATCCAGTTCCTACCCCTGTCCCCACCCCTGTCTCACTCCCAGACTCACCTGAATTCCATTCTTGGTCACATCACTGTCTCAGTCCCACAGCCATCTGAATACTGTCCCTATCACTCTCACAGCCAGATCTTGTCCTTTCCCCATCACTATCTCAATCCTGTTCCAGTTTCATCCCTGTCCCTGTGCAATACCTGTCCCTCTCTCAATCCCATTTCACTATTTTCACCATAATGGTCTCACCCCCATGCCCATTCAAGTCTCATTGCTGTCCCCATTGCTCTCACTCCCAGCCTCTCCCAAATCTAATCCTTCCTGACATTGCTGTGTTAATCCTGTCCCTATCTCGGTCCCATCTCATCTCTGTCCCTATGCTATCCCTCTCCTTCTCTCAATCCCATTTCAATCCCTTCCTGGTCACAGTATAACCTTCATCATCATCCAGATCCCACCCCTGTCCCCACCTCAGTCCCATGCCAGTGCACCTGGGGAGATGCACCACACATAGTCCAGGCAGTCTCCAGTGCTGCTGTCCCCGGGTGCTGACACAGTGTTCCCACAGCGCTGGCAGCTCCTGACCACTCCAATCTGGGGCCACCACCACCTGGAGTACCTGACACCCGAGGCAGAGGCCAAGCTGCTGGCCCCGGAGCCCCCTAAGGAGAAGGCAACGCTCTTCGAGACTGTGATCTGAATGTGGGGAGGGTCGCGCTGCTCCCGCCCGCCATAGCAATAATGCCAGCACTGCCTCCCACCCACGCTGCCCTGTGCCCCCCACACCGCCCCAGCCCGCTGGCCTCGCCTCAGAGGGGTGTGTGCAACAGCGAGGTGGGGGGTCACTGAGGGCTGTGGGGCCGGGGCGGCCACAGGAAGTGGGAGGGGTCCCCGGCAGAGGGGAGCGCCAGGGGCTGGCGAGGAGGCCGTGGACCCGGGGAGACAGCAGGATAGCCCTTCCCCGGCCCCTGCCTGCACCCACTGGGGACCCTCCACTCACTAACCGCTTCCTGTAGCGTTTGTCTGGTGTAACCCTGACCGCCCCGACATCTGGCAATAAACTGGGAGACCCTGGCAGCCCCGGCACTGCAGGCAGGGGAAGGGGGGGCACCGCCGGCAGGCAGCTGGGGAGTGAGATGTGGTGACAGCCAGGTTCTTGTCTTAGGGTGATTCCAAGGGGACAGGCTGCCAGAGCAGTGGGGCGTCCATCCTCTTCCACCACAGGATGTGGGTGCCCACAAGCTGTACCAAACCCAGGTTCCCCTGTGGGACTGGGGGACCCACAGAACTGGATCTGGCCCTGCCTCCTGGCCCCAAGGGACAGATTTCAGCCCAGAGGCTTTGTTGTTCCTGGCTATCCCCAGTCCAGAGCAGAGGTTGCAGGAGGTGGGTCAGGATCCGGACATATCCTGTTGGGAGCTGCTCACATTTTGGGGTTCTCTGCTCCTTGTGCTGTGCTGTAGGGACAGCCCTGGACTGGGGAAGGCCACAGGGACAAGGGCATGAGGCAATCCCTGGACCCAGATATGAAACCGAAGGCTTGACCTGCAACTCCAGCTGCCTGAGCCCCCTCCGAGGAGGGTGCCAACTGGGGGGTGTGCATGCCCTGTCCCCCTCACCAGGAGCTCCCAGGGAGGCTGGCTCCAGTCCGTGCCATGGGGACCTGCATGGTGCCCTGAGGAAGCCCCTGACACCGTGTGCTTGGGTCGCTGCCAGCCATCCCTGTGCCCTGGCTGGGCATCAGCATCCTGCCGTGCTCAGTGCTGGCACCCATCACCCTCCAGCAGTGGCTTGGCCAACCCAGGTGGTCTGTGGCTGTCCTGCCCATGGAGGATTAAGGAGGGAGAAGTGCCATCACCTGCCCCAGCCATCATTGGGTGTGGGGCTGGAGTAGCAGTGCCATTCCAAGGGTACTGCGTATTGTGCCAAGGTCACCAGGTTGTTGGAAGGGCTTGTCTCAAGGCACTGGCTCACCCCACTGTGATACCCTGTCACCTCACGGGGTGAGCCAGCAGTTCCTGCCCCACCAGCAACCTGCACCATAATTACTGAGGGCAGGGCAGAAGCATCAATGATAATTGGGGGTGACTCGTTAGCACTGGAGTGCTGTGTGCCCAGGGTGCGGCAGGACTTTCCGGCAGGGCTGGTCTGCGGGGCCGGCTGCTGTGAGGGGCCTGTCTGGATCCCCACCACCAGAGCAGGGCTGGGGCTGGGTGCGGGCGTGGGGACAAGTACCGTCATCACCTTTTTTTCATGCTGCAGCACGCCCCAGCCCTGCCACCCCCTTGTAAAAGGCACAGCTGCAGGCTGGCTTTAGGGCACTGCAGGCACAGACTGTGAGAGCGGAGGGACCAGGCAGCAAAGGAGAGGCAGAAGACGGGCGATAAGGGGATGCCAGGGGCCCCCTTTGCTGGCCAGACTTTCCCCATGGCTTTCCCATAGTGTCCACACGATCGCTTCCAAGGGGACTTGATGCACATTGTGCCCTCGCAGGGGCAGGCACTCACAGCACCATGAACCGGATCACAGTGTACGAGCGTGTCAACTTTGAGGGCCTGAGCCGGGAGTTCACCTGCGATGTGCCCGACCTGCACGAGCTGGATTTTGGGGACTGCATTGCCTCCCTGAAGGTGGTGGGGCAGCCCTGGATTGCCTACACAGACCCCAAGTACGAGGGGGTACCGCATGCCTTTGAGGAGGGTGAGTACCCCTCTGTGGAGCATCCCAACAGCTTCTCAGCACTGCGCCTTGTGCATCATGACCTGGGGGACCCTCAGATCACCCTCTACGAGCGCCCCAACTTCCAAGGTGCCTGCAAGGTAGTGACAGAGGAGACCAACTTGGCATATGGGTACTTCAATGACCGGGTGGCCTCTCACATAGTGCAGCGAGGTGTCTGGCTGCTCTACCAGCACCCGGGTCGGGGTGGTTGGCACTGCCTGGCATGGCCTGGCGAGTGTCTTGCTGACTACAAACCTGAGTTGAACTTCCAGTCTCGGTTGTCCCACTTGCGCCCACTGCAGCCTGGCCGGCCTCTGGTTTCAGCACATCTCCTCTGGGAGCAGAAGCGGGTGGAAGCAGAGCGGGAGGTGCTGGTGGACGAGATTGAGGGGGTGAATGAGACAGAGTCAGAGCAGGCACTGGCAGCCAGCAGCAGCCGGGAGTATGGCACCACACTCTGGCAGAGCTTCCATTTCAGCAATACCACCAGCCTCAAGGCTGGGCTCTCCTTCACACTGACTGTGGAAGCTTCCAACGTCTTCACAGTTCAGAAAGGACGCAGTGAATCCAGCACCCGTCGGGAATGCGTGGAGGTGCAGATGCCAGCTAAGATCCCCCCACGCACGGTGCTCAGCATCCGGGTCCTGCGGAAGGAGGTGACACTCTCTGTTCCAGTCCTGCTCACCATCACCCAGAATGAAGCTGTTCGTACAGAGATGGGCGAGTACCGCAGTGTCTCTGGTACCAATATCAGTGCCCACTATAGCTTGAAGCCTCTGCCAGCTGCAGGCAGGGAGCAGGCAGCCGCTGAGCGGACAGAGTCAGTGCCTGGCACCAGCATGGAGCCATAGCTATGTACCCTCAGTGGTGCGAACCCTCTGGGGACACTAATGCTGCCTGCTCAGCCTGCCCGTGGAGACAGGACTCGACCTGACAGTGCCTCCTTCTGTCGGGTGTTGCTAATAAATGCCTTTCTCCAACCGCTTGGATCTATGGCTGCTGCGGCAGGGTGGATGTGGGCTTGGGGGAGTGGGTAGGCACTGGGCTAGGAGAGCCAGGGGACACCAGTCTGGGGGAACCGAGGGACACTGGCAAAAGCTGGGTGAGATGGGGACATGAGGCCGGTGAGGCACCAAACAGGGGAAGCTGGGGGGACACTAGGGGAAGTGGGGGATACTGGGCTGAGAGAGCCAGGGGACACCAGGCTGAAGGGAACACCGGGCTGTGGGAGCTGGAGGGCACAGGGGTGGGGCAGCTGGGGAGGCACAGGAGGTAGGGAAGTGGAGAAACACAGGGCTAGGGGGTGCAACAGACAGCAGGCTGGAGAAAACAGGGGATACTGGGCTGGCCTGGCCCCCCACACAGCGGGCTGGGGAAACCACACATTGGCCACGAGGCCAGGGTTCCAGGAGCCGGAGCACCTTCAGGGACACCGGTCTGGAGTGGACACCGGCCTAGGAGAGTCGAGGGAACAGCGGTCCGGCCTGGGCCTGCACACACCGGGCTGGGGCAGCCACCGCGAACACCCCCAAGGGCCCTCGGGCACGCGTGTCCCCACGGGACCGTCGCAGAGACCGTCCTCGGGGCCGCCGGGGAAGCGAGGACCCGCTCGAGGCAGCGGGAGGGGCGAGCCTGCCGCCGGTGCCGCGGGAGCCGCTAGGCGGGCACGGGGCTGCGGCGGCCGGGCGAGGATACCGGGCGGTGGGCGCCCGGAGGGGCGGGGCCAGGCACAGCCGGTAGACTCGCCCCCTAGCCCGCCTCCAGCCGCGCCCCCCACGTGGCTTCTGCCGCCGACGGTCTCTTTAAATGATGCAATAGGCCGTATGCTTGGCTCTGCCTCCTACGAGCTTATTCGCAGAGCCAGTGCCGAATTACCCATCCCATTGGCCGAGGCGGGCCTTTGTCACTGCGGATTGGCTCGATGCACTCCCTTCCCGCTCCGATTGGCTGATCTCGGCCCCACCCCCCCGGCGATCCGTGGCGGCGGCAGCAGCATGGCGGCGACGGCGGGGGCTATGGCGGCGGAGGAGGCGGAGGAGGCGCTGGGGCTCTTTACCGGCATCGGCCTTAGTGAGGCCAAAGCGCGCGAAACGCTGCGCAACGGGGCGCTCAGCGCGCAGCTCCGCCGAGCAGTGCTGCAGGTGCGCCCACCACCGGCTCCTACCCCGGCTCCTCTCTCCCCGGTCCCCGCTGCGGCGGTATCACCCGCGGAACCCCGCCCCCCCCGCCCCGCCTCCTCCCGGCCCCGCCAAGCGGCCTCGGCCCTTGACACTTGCCCACCCCTTTCCCCCTGCCCCGCTCCGGGGCAGCCGGTTCTCTGGGGCTGAGCTCCAGGCCGGCCCTGACGCTTCCCTGGGGCGGCGACAGGCTCGGAGCGCGCTGGGCCCGGCTCTGGACAAAGCCACCGGCACCCTGCTGTACAACGCGGCCGCCCGCCTCAGGGACCCGAAGCACCTCGGCTTCCTCGTTGGCTACATCGCCCGCCGGGAGATTCTCACCGATCTGCAGCTCAGCGGTACCGTGTGGCCCCGGCTCCCTTGCCCCGGACCCTGCAGGGATCGGAGGGCCCCTCTCCTCATTCACCCTCTGTCCTCAGCTGCCCTGGAGTACATGAGGAGCCACCCCCTGGAGCCCCTGGATGCAGCAGACTTCGAGCAGGCCTGTGGTGTGGGGGTGTGTGTAACCCCAGAGCAGATCGAGGAGGCGGTGAGTGGGGGATGCTGGCTGGGGCAGGCTGGCAGCCCTTAGTGTCACACTCCCCACCTGACTTGCTCACCCCTGTGTCCCTTTTGTGCTCGCCAGGTGGAGGCTGTGATCAGCAAGCACCGAGCAGAGCTGCTGGCAGAGCGATACCACTTCAACATGGGGCTGCTGATGGGTGAGTGTGGGGCTCTGGGGCAGTGCCTACCTGTCTTTCCTCCCTGGGATCCCGAGAACCAGCCCTTTGCTGTGGGCTGCCCCAGCCTCAGCTGCTGCGTTGCTGTGCTGCAGCTCACCCGAGGAGACATCCTGCCATGTCCCCCTGGGCAGGGCTATGGGTGGCAACTGCCTGTGGTGCCCTGTGCCAGGGCCCTGGTCACGGCATCCTGTGTCAGCGGCCCTGGCTGAAGCTCCCCTGGGCTGGGCTGTGTCCCTCGCCCACGGGGTGCCCTGTCTGCAGGGGAGGCACGGAGCCGGCTGCAGTGGGCAGATGGGAAGACCATCAAGAATGAAGTGGACCTGCAGGTGGGTGTGAGGGCAGTGGGTTGGGCACTACTTGGGGTGATGTCTCCTGGTACTGTGCTTGGTGTGAGACCTGCTGGCCTGTCCCATGGGAGGGCCTGGCACTGAGGACAGCCTGCCCTGGGTAGGTGCTGGCTGGGTGGAGGGTGGGGTGACAGCTGGACAAGGCCACCTTCAGGCCTTGGGGGCACCAGGACCCTTTTCTACTCCTGTCTGTTTTTCTCTTTTCCAGGTGTTGCACTTGCTGGGGCCAAAGACAGAAGCTGACCTGGAAAAGAAACCAAAGGTGAGGAAGAGGGGGAGGCTGGGAACTGAGATGGTGTTTCCCTGGTGGGTGTCCAGGCAGGATCCCTCATAGCTGCTCTAGGCCCAGCCTCCTCCATGGGCACGGGTCTGAGGAAGCACTGGGGGCAGCAGGCTGAGTCAGGAGGGAACATGCATGCCAGGACTGGGAACTTAGGTTGTTGTGCTGGTACCTGCAGGCTGCAAAGGCCCGGCAGGCTTCAGCAGAGAAGCAGAAGGCAGCTATGGTGGAGAACGGTAAGAGATTGTCCTTCTGCGGGCAGCTTCCCCAGCCCTTTGATTCCTGGCTGTGACCTGCTGACAAACTGGGCCCTGGGAGCTGTGGTCAGGCCACTGCTCAGCTCTGCCTCTCCCCACAGGTGAGGTGGGCACGGAGACACGGTCGCTGCTAGAGCAGCTGCGGGGAGAAGCCCTCAAGTTCCACAAGCCAGGTGGGTGCAAGGAGCCACTGGCAGCTCTCTGTGCTGCAGGGGACTGGCCCAGCTCATGTACTTCCCTGCTGGCTGCTGGGCTTGGCTTGGTTTGGGCTTTGCTGTGGCCCTGAGCACCCTTTTGCCCACAGGAGAGAATTACAAGACAGAGGGCTACGTAGTGACACCCAACACCATGGCTCTGCTGAAGCAGCATCTGACAATCACGGGTGGGCAGGTGAGGCCACGTCTGCCAGCCCAACTGCTGTGCCTGGCTCCAGGACACACACAGCTCAGTGGGGACACGGCCAGAGGCAGCACCTAGGTGGCATGGTGGGCTCTGTGGGATCATTCAGAGCTCGTGTGAGTGTCTCTGCTCTCAGGGAGGAGAAGAGTCTTCTACTGGAGGACAGAGGTGTCCCCTTTCCCCACTGTAGGTACGGACACGGTTCCCTCCTGAGCCAAATGGGATCCTGCACATTGGTCATGCCAAAGCCATCAACTTCAACTTTGGCTATGCTAAGGTAAGAAGCACCAAGCCCTGCTGGCAGCTCCCCACAGCTCCTGCTTCCTTCCACCATTTGCCTGCTGTCTGCTCACTGTCCTGCCATCCCCAGGCCAACGGTGGCATTTGCTTCCTGCGCTATGATGACACCAACCCCGAGAAGGAGGAGGAGAAATACTTCACAGCCATACGGGAAATGGTGGAGTGGCTGGGTATGGCTCAGGCTGGGGAGGACAGGATCAGGCCAGGTTCTGCTGGGGACATCCCTGCATGCATGTCATGCCGCCAGGCCCTGGGGGTGTCTCCAACTTGCTCTCTTTTCCCCCATTCCCCCAGGCTACAAGCCGTATGCGGTGACCCACGCATCAGATTACTTTGACCAGCTCCACACCTGGGCCCTGGAGCTCATCCGCAGGTGAGCATGCTGGGCTGGTATGGATGTGCTGGGGGGGGTGTGGATGTCCTGTGCCAGAGCCAGGAGTCCCCCTCACCCAGGGAATGGGTGACTTGTATCTGGTGGTTGTGTTTCTCCTCTGTAGGGGCCAGGCATATGTTTGCCATCAGAAGATCGAGGAGATCAAGGGCCACAACCCGCCACCCTCACCATGGCGGGATCGGCCCGTGGAGGAGTCTCTCCTGCTCTTTGAGGTACTCCTGGCTGGGGGCAGGTGCTGTGTGCCCGTGGAGTCTGCGTTTGTCTCAGCTGACAGCTTCCCACTTCTCCACAGGACATGAGAAAGGGCAAGTTTGGGGAGGGGGAGGCCACATTGCGGATGAAGCTGGTGATGGAGGATGGTAAGATGGACCCTGTCGCCTACCGCGTCAAGTTCACTCCACACCACCGCACTGGGGACAAGTGGTAAGGAGGGCCTGTGGTGTCCTGTCACTCGTGGTGGGGGTGGGTCTGCATGTCCTGGGAGCAGGGAGGTGTTGGGAGGGGAGCAGCACCAGGCTGACTGCGTCTGCCTTGCAGGTGCATCTACCCCACGTATGACTACACACACTGCCTCTGCGATTCCATCGAGCACATCACGCACTCCCTCTGCACCAAGGAGTTCCAGGCCAGGTGAGCACTGTGCACGGCACAGCATGGTCCAGGGCTGAGCCAGACCTGGCAGGGAGCTGCCAGCTCTGTCCCAGCAGCTGCCAAAGTGCTGGGGAACAGTGTGTTTGTGGGGGTGTGGATGGGCACGAGGCTAAGACAGGCTTTGTCTGTGCCTCCCTTGCAGGCGCTCCTCTTACTTCTGGCTGTGCAATGCACTGGATGTCTACTGCCCTGTGCAGTGGGAGTATGGGCGCCTGAACCTGCTCTACACCGTTGTCTCCAAGAGGAAGATCATCCGGCTGGTGGAGACGGGTGCTGTGAGGTAGGATCAGGGTCAGCAGCCAGGGTGGGTCTCGCCCAGGTCACACCTGGCTGTCACATTGGTGTTTTCTCAGGGACTGGGATGACCCACGGCTCTTCACTCTGACAGCGCTGCGCCGGCGAGGCTTCCCCCCTGAGGCCATCAACAACTTCTGTGCCCGGGTGGGTGCTGGGGACAGGATGGGACAAGGCAGGTGTATGCATCTCTTGGCCACAGTGTTGACAGCAGGCTGTTCTGCAGGTTGGTGTGACGGTGGCGCAGGCAACTATGGAGCCACATCTCCTGGAAGCATGTGTACGAGAGGTGCTGAATGAGCAGGCCCCCCGCGCCATGGCTGTCCTGGAGCCTCTCAAGGTCACCATCACCAACTTCCCTGCCCCGACGGTGAGACTGCTGTGGGCTAGGGTGGGAGGGAGATCCCCAAGGTCAGCATTCACCTCCTCCTTCTCCCCAGGCACTCGAGGTCCTTGTGCCCAACTTCCCAGCTGATGAAAGCCGGGGTTTTCACAAAGTGCCCTTCCAGCCCACCATCTACATTGAGAAGACAGACTTCAGGGAGGTGAGCTGAGCCCCCTTGGCCATACTGCCTTCACTCCTGTGAGCTATAGCTCAGGCAGCAGGAGCAGTGCTGGTGCTGCACTGGGCACAGGCAGGTGTCAGGCATCTGACTGTGACTCCCAAACATGCTATCAGCTCTGACAGGTAGCAGGGAAATGCCCACTGCCCTCAGCCGGGCCAGGACTTGTCCAACTGCTGGTGCTTGTGCCTGGTCTGGATGCTGGGAATGTCCTGCAGCAACTTGGGAGTTCAGACAGCTGTCAGTGTGCTGATCCCTGGGATGGCAGGAGTGGGTGGGAGGAGGTAGTTGTGGGGACAGGGAGACAGGCTGGAGAGGGGGTCTGTTGCCTGTGCTGGGAGACCTCATGCAGCTGTGAACTCTCTTGCAGGCGGTGGACAAGGGCTACAAGCGCCTGGCCCCTGGGCAGTCGGTGGGGCTGCGCCACGCTGGCTATGTCATCGCTGTCCAGAACATCATCAAGGTGGGTGGCTCTGGGCACTGGTGACACGAGGTTGGGCCATGGGATGTCAAGACATGGCCTTGCCCCATGAGGAAAAGGCAGCAATGGTCATCTCAGGCTGGGTGCTGTGGGCAGCTCCCTGCCAGACTTGTGCATTGGGTGGTGAGGAGCAAGGTGGCCTCGAGGTGGGGGACTGATGGTTGAGCCAGGCTGGATGGGAATGCTGCCAGACTGCTGCTTGACTGCCTCTTGCCCAGGATGCCAGTGGGCGTGTGATTGAACTGGAGGTGACCTGCACTAAGTCGGATGTGGCAGAGAAGCCCAAAGCCTTCATCCACTGGGTGTCAGAGCCGCTGGCTTGTGAAGTGCGGCTCTATGAGCGGCTGTGAGTACCCGTCAGAGGTGGGGGTGTGAGTTCAGCGGTGCTGGAATGGCAGCATGGCTCTGCAGGGGCAGACTCTGCTGGGGTCTGCCCAGCTCTTTGGTGGGGAAGAAGCTGCTGTGGGGTCTTGTGAGCTGCTGCCCCACAACAACCCCAGGGTACCATGTCCCCTTGCCCAGGGGCTTGGGGATGAGACTGTGTCTCACGGCAGGTTTTTGCACAAAAATCCTGAGGACCCGTCAGAGGTGCCTGGTGGCTTTCTGAGTGATGTCAACCCTGTGAGTAGTGTCAGGAGCTGGGGTTACAGGCCCATGGGGACCTCATGAACCCATGCTAGAGGCACCTCCCTTCCATTGACCCCTGTGCTGGGCCCTCCCCTCTCCCTGCAGGGATTGGGGCTGGGAGAGGTGGGGCTGGGGAGGGAGGCAGAGAGGCCAGGTGTGCTGATTGAGCTGCCTCCTGCTGCCAGGACTCCCTGCATGTGGTCCGGAATGCCCTGGTCGACAGCTCCGTCCTCTCTGCCCGGCCCTTCGACAAGTTCCAGTTTGAGCGGCTGGGCTACTTTTCCATGGATCCTGACAGTGAGGAGGGGAAGGTGAGCTTGGGGGAGGGGTCCAGGGGGCTCCCCCTGCCCACTGTGGGACCATGGGGCTCAATGCTGTGACCCTCTGCCTCTCCTCAGCTGGTGTTCAACCGGACGGTGACACTGAAGGAAGACCCTGGCAAGGCTTGAAGGACTCCCCGCTGCTGCCCTGCTGTGGTGCTGCTTCCCTGGGGGTTCTGCACAGCCCCCTGTGCCTTGGTGCAGCACCCCAGGGTGCCCCACAGCTTCGCCTCAATAAACAGAGCATCCCATCCATGTCCCTGCACTGTCACTGTCTCCCACTCCTCTGGCTCAGCCTTGGTGTAGTGGGGTCTTTTTCCCAGGCGCTTGGGGTCTGCTCCTGCCTGCCTGTGCAGGACCAATGCCCCCATGGGAGCTGCAGCTTCCCCTGCTCAGGACCGTGAGGCTAAGCTGAGGTGGGTTAGGGTGGGATGAAGGGGTTCCCTTGGGCCAGGCACGGGCCTCGGCTGTTGGAGGCAGGATGCAGGGTGCAGGCAGGGACGGGTGTGCATGCTGTGTACAAACACTGCCCGAGCACCGGTCCCCCTT
Source organism: Megaceryle torquata (assembly GCA_024611175.1). Lineage (NCBI taxonomy): Eukaryota > Metazoa > Chordata > Aves > Coraciiformes > Cerylidae > Megaceryle > Megaceryle torquata. The sequence goes on from JANIJG010014630.1 coordinate 15,926, forward strand.
AAGGTGGACTCGATGGGGGTTGGCCCCTGCCCGGCTCCGGGCTGGAGGTCAGGGGCTGCCCCTGCGGGACTGGCGTGGCCCCTGTGCCCTGAGCCTCGTGACCGGAGTCCCAGCCCTGCTGGAGGTGGGGGGAGGCTCTGCCCGGCCCCACGAGCCACCTTAAGCTGCAGCGGGGAAGGGGAGGCCGCGCCGAGCACATGGACACGTTAAAGCAGCCCCGGCTCGCCCGCGCGGTGCGGGGGCCACTTCTTCCCCACGGGGGAGCCTTCGCCCCAGGGCTGGGGCTCAGCCCCCGATGGTATCGCCGCGGAGGCCTCAGCGTCGGGAGTCCCTGCATCGGGGCCTTGCCCACCCGTGGGGCGGCGCGGGGGCCTCGCCCCGTCTGCTGCGTGGGGTTCGCGGTCGGGCCGCCCCCGCCCGGCGCGGAGTAGCGGGGAGGCTGCGGGGGGAGGGGGTGGTGGGGCGCCCTCGGCCAGCGACGCCCCAGGGCCCCGCGGGCCGGCGACGGCCCGACCGCCGCGGCAGCGGTGGGGCCTACACTCCCCCCGTGAGGGCCATGTCCCCTGCGTGTCCCGGGCCCGCGCGCCCCCAGGCCCGCTCGCGGAACCCCCACGGAGGGCGCCCCCCGGCGGCCGCCCGCAGACCTCTCCCCGGTGGGGGCGCAGCCCCTTTAAGGTGCGGGGCGGGCCCGGGCGTCGAGCTCTCGCGGGACTTGGGGGGTGCGCTCTCGCGAGGCTGGAGCCATGCGCTGATTGGCTGCGGGGGGTTGAATGTAAGATGGCGCCCAGGGAGCTGTGAGGGGAAAAGACTCGGGGCCGAGGCGGCGGCGGCGCGAGGCGACGGCGGCAGTGGGGCCGGGGTGAGGCGGGGTCGGGCCGGGCCACGCCACGGCGCAGCGGGACCGCCTGGCTGGGGGGTGGGGATGGGGGGTGCGCGGCGGTGGCGGGGCCGGGCGGGGCCTCCCGTCGGGCGCGGGGGGGAAGGTGGCGGCGGTTCCGGGGGCGGCGCGGGCCCGGCGGGGAGGGGGGAGGGGACGGCCTTACCCGCGGGGGCGCGCTCAGTTTGGCCGTGCACGCGCAGGGCGCGCCCCCTTGCACCGGGCGCGTTCCCGCCCCGCCTCCCGCGGGGCGGCCCCTTCCCCGCGCGGGCACGGGCGGCGGCAGCGCGCGCCGGAAGGCGCGGCCTCCGCCTCTATGCGGTGCGGCCCTCGGCGGCCGCCGTCCCGGCGAAGCCCCCAATATGGCTCCTGTAGCGGGCGGGGGAGGGGGACGGACGACGGACGAGGCGAGGCAAGGCACTTCCCACGGGCCCGGCCGCCCCGCCGGGGAACAAAGGCGGCGAGGAGAGGCCCGGGCAGCGCCGGGCTCTCCGTGGGAGGGGCCCGCAGGAGGAAGCCCCGCGGGGTTTACGTCTCCCGGTCGAGCAGTGGAGAGGCTGAACCGTGGCCGATGATCTCAGGGGCTAAATATGGAGCTTTGCCTCGTCTGTGCCGGGTGGCGGGGCGGTTTGTGTCGGTCCCATCTGTCCTGGCCTTCGGGGCAGCACCGGGTCCGGAGCACGTGTGGGGGGGAGCAGGGGGCACCTCTGGATACGGTCACTGCTGCTGCCTTGTTCTAAGTTCTGTCTCCTAATAACTCCGGTGTCACTGGCTGCGCTGCGAGCGCCGTGACACATGTGCTCATGCACTCGTTCCTAGGAACACTTGCCAGGCTGAGGGACACAATGGTTACAAATTGGGCATCTCGCAGTTCCGCAGTAGGAGCCGCTCGCTGCGTGGATAATCGTATCTGTCTTTCCTGGGTTTTTATTTTTTTTTCTTCTTAATGAAATACATATTGAAAATAAAATGGCTTTAATAAAAAAAAAAAAAAAAAAAAAAAAAAAAAAAAGGAACTGGGGATGGAAAGGGCTTCTTTGTTCTGTCTTCTCCAGAACGTTACAAGTCTAAGAGCTCAGGACAAGAGCAGCAGAAATACATGCAACATGGTGACTGGTGAGTCCAGATTGTCCACATGCTGCAAGTTGTGTGTCTGTTTTCAGTAACCTCAGTCTTAAGTTTTATGAACTAACCGTATGTGCTTATGATCTTCAAAGAGTTTCTTGAACTTATTTCTTGGGGGAAAAAAATGCAGTTATGCTGATCAGGGAGGACTTTTTTCCCTTTGTCAGAGAAAGGTTATTGCCTAGATGCTGGTTTTTATTTTAAAATGCAATATTAAAATGATGCTGCTGAAATCTAGTGAGGATGTGTGTTTGCTGTTTCTAATGAGTGTCTACAGGATAAATGGAACATATAAATTAGTATGCTTTAAATAACTAACAGTAAAAGTGGTGACTGCAGCAGCAAGCTGTGTATGTTGCCCTACAAAAGCCTGTTGAATGCACACCTGAGCCTTGTTTCTGTCATAAATGCAGGTGAGATTAGATAGAATAAATAAAATTTCTGGGAGTATGGTTTTGCTTTCCTGAATCTGCATTTAGACTTGGTACCTTTGCCACTGCATGGGTTTTTCTGAAGTGCAGTTTTAAGTGGCTCAGTACTTTCAGTGAAATAACCCTAAGCAGCCTTCAAACTGGCAGGAATGACTCTGGGGGAAACTCGGTCCTGCCCATGCTGTTACCTGTGGTGTCTTTAGCTCCTTTCTGTTTATCAGAATGTTGGAGAGAAAACTAATGGAAGATTCTGCTGCTGTTCTGAGGCAGGAACCAATACCACGTGGCACAGTGGGTTTCTGATCCATACTTGGGACTTTCAGGGCTGTGGTGGCTCATTTGTTTTAGATGTTAGTGGCTCTCAGTGTAGTGGCTTCAACCAAATATAAAGGAAGATTTTTTTTTTTTTTCGTGCTAGAAGAGAGGAAAAGAGAGATTCCTTTTGACAGCTTGTGCCAGAGGAGGATTTGCTACTAGGGGAAGAACTGGCCTAGTAGGATTTTGATTTTGACATTAAAAAGAACTAATTAAGATGGAGCACCTGAGCAGGGTCAAGGATTTGTAAAGAAATTAATGCTGTGTTCATGCTGTTTCCTGGTGGTTGGAAGAGGTAGGTGGTGATTTGGTGGTGGACCTCTTCTTGATCTTTGGGCTGCTGCTTATGTGTTTGGGTTTCTGGTGCCTTTTGGTCTCTGCTGCACAGAAGCATGATGTACTTGTGAGCAGCCCTTGACACAAGGGTTGGAGTTCCAAAAGCAAGGGCTAACGGATAGCTGCTGGATAGCTGCTATTGAAAACAGGGGATCAGCAGACCTCCTTGCTCTCCCTTGATGAGATCAACAGAAAGTGAATAGCTATTCCCTGATTTGTTACAACATAATAAGCACCTATGCAGGAGCAAGGAAGAAGGCAGGACCTTTGCTGAGAGGTGAGCCCATTCCATTTGGCAGCAGCTAGTTGTAAAAGAGCATACAAGCTTACAGAGCTCCTGTACTGTTAGTGTCTGGCTTTCCAGCATGGTGTCCTTGAGGATAATTCCTCAAGAGTCTTCACTCTGAAAGTTGTGTCTGTGAGTGCATTTCAGAGTGGGCATGCGCTGTGCTTATGCTCTTCTGAAAGCCTCACTGTGGTACCAAAGTCAAATATCTGCAACTTCCAGGTAGGAAATGAGGATGAATTAATCGCTCAAAATCTGTTTCCCAGATTTACAATTCGATGCAAGATGCGTTTTGTATATGCTTGGTGTAGGTCCTGCTTGAGCCACCGAGGGTAGGTTAACAAGATGTTCTCTCTTGGTTTCACCCTGGACATATGGTCACCTGGGAAAGGGTTAAAAAATGTGTCCTGTAGAGGTGTAGAATACTTCTGGGTGTCTCCTGGAGGAAGCCTCAGCCAGCAACTAAGTGAATAGTGTTACTGGTGAGGAGCTGGCTTGAAAACATGTCAATCAGAGTCTTCAAAAGACAGCAGAACTATTTTTCTGTCCAGCTGTGTGCTCTACAGGAGGTTCTATATACTGATTTTTATAGAGACGTTTGATTTACTAAGTGAACACTATAAGCTACTAAACAAGCATTGATGCATGGGAAATTCCACCTCAACATGAAGGACTTCTTTACTATAAGGGTTACAGAGCACTGGAACAGACTCCCCAGAGAGGTTGTGGAGTCTCCTTCTCTGGAGACTTTAAAGACCTGTCTGGATGCATTTCTGTGTGATCTTCTCTAGTTTTGCCCTGCTCTGGCAGGGGGGTTGGACTCTGCGATCTTCAGAGGTCCCTTCCAACCTCTAACATTGTGTGTGATGCATGTATTAAGAATCTATTCTGTAGTAATCTTGTACAGTAACAAATGTTGCTTAACTCCAGAAATTATAGATACAGCACAAGTTGCCTCATGCCTGTTCCTCTTACCTTTGATATTCTCTCCTATGAACCTGGTCCAGTGCACTAGCCATGAACTTCCTCCATGTAAACAGAAGTTTCTGTGTGTTTAGACTGCTGTCATGTAACAGTGAAGAGTGGGTAGAGTTTACTCTAGCTCCCAATGGTTTTGGTGGGAATTGGAGCTGGACTTGTGGAATGTGCTTGGGTGCCACTGAGAGCCTGAAACTGCTGGTTTCACAGGCTGTTGCAGTCTTCAGCCATGTATTTCTGTCTTGGTTGTACTTTGTTAAATCATGGTAAAATGATAGAAAGGATTCTGCTCTTGTACCCATTCTCTCTAGAACTGCAGTCATAACATACATGTAGTGATGTTTGACGTTTGTTCCTTTTTTCTCCTTTCTGCAGCTTGATCTAGTAGTACTGAATCACCTCTTCTAGTCCTAATCTTGTGCTGTTTTACATCTTTTCACAACCATCTTGGTATCTGATAGTGTTATATCTCAAATCTGTTTATCTTTATCAAGACTAATTAGTGCCTTAGAAATAACCAGTATACTCACTGCAGAAACAATTTGTGGTTTTAAACAAGATAAGTCAATGAGAGAAGAATGCTGTCAGAGTATACTTTAGAGCTTTTTAATGTTTTCAGGTGTAGTCATCTTTTTTGTTGTGGTATTTTTTTCTTGCTCTCACTTCCTCCCTGATAATTTGTTTTCCTTTTCTGTCTCTCTTCTGTCTTGAAACATGGCACTTTTTATGTTAACCTCTTCCTATATTAAAAGGACATCAAGAACTGATGCTGCTGTTGCCTTTATTTCCAAAGCTCTGCTTTTTCATGTGTGTAGTTTCCTGTTTGAGCAATCTCTTGATTCTAGCACTCTCCTTTTGCTTGCTCTCTTCAAATCGATAAGGCTGTCCTAGTCCTAATAGCAATGCTGCATCTGTTGCTCCTCTGTTTTGCTTCCCATTAGCTGCCTAGAATAGAACTGCATGGCCTGACAAAATATGCTGCTTGGTTCTACCACCTCTGTGGCTGAAAAGCAGGGCCACACACATTGATTTCTAAACTTCTCTCACTAATAATGCATGCTGCAAATGAATGAAATGTATGACTTGATTTTGGCTGCTGTGGGGCTCGTCTGGTCTGGGTGAAGTACAGCACTAGAAGACTTGATGTGGCAGTGAGCTCTTTGAATGGTGCCATAGTTACCCCTGGTTATCATTCAGACTTCCCTGGGCTGCTATGGGTTAATCTGAGAAATGTGTGGTAGCACAAGATGCCTCAGAAAACTAAAGCATCTGAGCATCTGGCTGTTCATGTTTCCTAGTTTTCATACAGTACTCGGTATGAGAAATTAGTTACTGGAGTTAGGAATATCTTTGCATCAAAGGAATGCTGTAGTTAAGGCTTTCACTTTCTCTTTCCTTAAGGAACCCTGAGGACCTGGCAATATGAATAATTCTCTGGAGAACACCATTTCCTTTGAAGAATACATCCGTGTGAAGGCGCGATCAATCCCCCAGCACAGGATGAAGGAGTTTCTGGATTCCCTTGCTTCCAAGGGGCCGGAAGCTCTGCAAGAGTTTCAGCAGACTGCCACCACCACAATGGTCTATCAGCAGGGTGGCAACTGCATTTACACGGACAGCACAGAGGTGGCTGGGTCTTTGCTCGAACTTGCTTGTCCTGTGACAACCAGTGTCCAGCAGCAAACTCAGCCAGAGCAGCAGATACAGGTTCAGCAACCCCAGCAAGTCCAGGTAAGCATCTTAAATAATCTTTAAATGTGTATATGACTTGTATGACTTGCTAACTTGTGGACTAGTGTTCAGAGCCAGCTACTGTCTAACCTGAAACCACAGGCACAACTGAAGAAGTAAGACCACTTGATACACAATCGCACTATTTCCCTTTCACTTAAGGAATTTGGTAGTAAATTTCTCTTTTAACCGTGGCTCCATTGAGCCTTGCTATAGGAGGTATAGGATACATGGCATAACCTCTTGGAGAAATGATTGACAGTTCTGGCATGTACACAGCTCCGCAAAGCCTTGCGCTCCTTGTGAAGCTGCTATAAATGCCACTCCCCTCTGCTGGTCTTTATTTGGTTGTTCAGGGTGGCCCTGGGATCTAACTTCCCTTCAGGTTGTTTTTAATGAAATCAGTACTCTTAGAATGTTCAAACAAATTCATTAAAGCTGTAGTTCTTGGACTGCTTTTTAAGTGAGGGGGGGAAATGCAGGAGGCTGAACTTAGGCTATGAACCAAAGGAAGGTACCTTTCAAGAAAGGAACTCTAAAATATGCATGCGTGTCAAGGTAGATTATCCCTTTGCACAGTGGAAAGAGTCTTCTCCATTTATTTATTTTTTAACAGGTGTTAATTTAAAAAAAAAAGTATTAAATGAGCAAATCTAGCACCAGAGGGAAAACAAAACAAAACCAACCAAACATAAAACTTAGGATAACTTCTTTGTAGCATAAATGTACAGTTGTGAGCCATCTTCTTTTGCAACAAAAGAGGGTATGGAGACACGAATGGCTAAAGATAAGGTGGTGTGAACTTGCTGCAGTGCAGTAGACTTGTACTTGCTTGCATGCTTTTGTCCTACATCAAAGACTAACTTCCCTCTTTCACTGGGTAAATTGTCTCCAATTACTGTCTCTATTGAGTAAATGAATGCTTAACTGGGGCTTCTGTAACCTGTTGCCCTGTGGTAACTTGTGTCACTAGGCTCTTGAAGAATAAAAAAAGCCTCTAGTCTCAGACATGACTTGGATATCTGCACGTCTTATTAAAACTGATCAAGGGTGCTTTTGGTTCTGGCAGCTAGCAGGTTTTTTGTGAGAAGTTTCACTTTTCAGTACAAGAACTAGGAGGGTTGAGTTTTTTGTATGACCCACCATTGAAGATGTAAAAGAACCCCAAACCATTTGTAAAAGTTGGAAGGAATCTCACTTTTTTATTTTCCTTTCCTTCTCCCTCCTTTCAGAACTACTCAACGTTTAGGCTTGACCCTTAGAAGTCTTCTAGTAACAGAGATTGGGAGGGAGGTCATATATCATACACTCCAGAGAAAAATAGTCTCCTGACCTTCTTGAAAATAACCATAGAATTGCTGCCAGAGACCTGCTCCTGTTTTGTAAACTGAATGGCCTATACACTGAACATGAAATATCTGATTAAAGTCAGAAGAAAGAATGATGTCTACACTCTTCCCCTTGGTTTTGGTGTGACTGCTTTAAAATACCCGCTTTCACATCTGTTGGTACAGATCAGAATTGTTTGTGTTGCCTACTCTGCTGCACACTTCAGGATGTTACAAACCACCAGAACACTTGTGTGGCACATCTGGTACTAGATCTGGCTGCAGCTTTTGTGCATCAACTGGATTCACATGTGTTTGAGCATCTAGCTCAGAATTACCTTGGAAGTTTTTTTGCAAGGATGGTGCGGAGAGGAATGTCTTTACCCCTTTGCAAGAGTGTGTTTCTGTCTTTCAAGATTTCTTACCGAGATGTGATTTATATTAAACCTGTGATTTAATGTTCACCTGTCTCAAGTCTGTCACTGTAGCAGCAGGAGCAGAGTGTCTGAACAAAGCTGAGTTTTGTGGTGACGATGGGGGTGACCGTGTTCCAGTAGAGCAGTGCACATGATCCAGCTGGCTCACTTTGCTGAAATACTGCTTGTGTACTATTACGAGGAATTTTGGCCATCTGCAGAAGCCTCTTAGCTTTTGATCAAATGTATGTCAGCCCAATACTTGACTTGATAATCTGTTTAGTTCTTGCTAATCCAATTGCAAATCAGTGGAAGACCCTTTGAATGACTACGCTTATGTCTGGCTGTGTGACAGTGGTGCTGAAGGTGATTAATATGACCAGTCAGATGACCTCACGGTTGCAAGTGCTGTTGACAACCTCGCGATCATAAAGATAGACAGCACTCGGGTTTCATCCTAGATTTTATTTACTGTGACCAACCAAAGGTGGTGTGTGACTGTTTGCTGCTTTTATTTATCCTGCCAAAATACATCTCCCGTTTGAAGAAGTTGCCACCTTAGGGTTTTCTTGCCTAAAAGGTTCAAAAAGCTGTTGGTGAATGTTTATTTTTAAAGGCTGAGTGGATGCAACTCATGGGTTACATACCAGTCAGTCCTACATACGTGTGTCTTGGAGCTCCTTCCTTGCCCAGTGTCACAGCAGTCCCATTAGTGATGTTAAGAAAAAGTTTAGTTTGTCAGCTTGTCATACACTGTGCTGCATTGGGGGTGGCTGGGAATGGCTGTGTTTTGCTCCACTTAAATACATGTTTTATCAGCTCTGCCTTTGTGACGTTGCTGCGACTTGGTCTTGTACGTTGAGGCCTTTGAATTGGTGAGGCCAGCAAGAAGAGGTGTTGGCACTGACTTTCTTACTGAATGTGGCAGTTTTCTGCAAAGGTCAGTGAACCTCTTGTGCCTCTTCCTCTTCTGCAAGAAGATTTAACTGAAAAAAATATCAAAGGACAGAGGGTATCTTTGCTTAAGGTATACACAGTGCATGTGGGAAGATCCAGAGTTTCTGGTTTTCATTAAAGCAGTCAGGTGGCTAGGTGGCAAGAGCTTCCTGGGATGGGCTTGAGGGGAGGATGCTACAGGTGAGCAAGGTCACAGAACTATATGGGGAATGGTTAAAAGCCCGCATAACATGTCTTTTTGTTAAGGCTTGTACCTTCCTAATTGCTGAGAGATCCTTATGTATTTACTGGTAAGCTTTTCCAGTTTTCCCCCAGTCTATTCTGTGACTTAATGTCCAGCTTCATATACTGGTCTTATAAGTGACATAAGGCAGGGAAAGATGCCTTTAAGTAGCTCAGAATAAAATCTTATCTCTGGCTGTGCATTGAATACATCTTTCCCTTGCTTCTGAGGGACAGCGGCTTCCCCCTGCCTCAGTTTTAGTTCTGAAGTCCAGACTGGAGGTGGGGGTCCTATTTGCTTACCTTTGAAAAGCATCCCAATATTCTACTGATGTAGCAGCTAGTATTAATTAGTGTTTGCTAGGGCTGAGTGTGTCACTTCAAGGAATGGTTCTAGTCAAGAGTGGTGTTTTCAAGGTAGCATCTTCTTGTATATGTAAGTAAGGTTCCTCTGAGAGGGGAGCTGTTTTGTTTTCCCCAGTTCACATGTTTTGACTGTCTTAGGCCTAAACCCTGCCCTAGAGTACAGCTTGACAACATAATCTTGATATTGTAACTGTTTAAACACATGCAAGGCTTAATTTGTTCTGTGGAATTCTCTCTGATGTTGATAAATGAGCAGATGAAAAACCTGGAGTGAGAATCTGTCTGGCAGTTGTTCTGAAAAGCTGACTTGTACACTCCCCCCATAGGCCTTGTTTACTTAGATAGCAAAGGACTTCCTGTAAAGTACTTGAATAACAAGTTCCATCATTTCCTGCTACTTTAGTGATCAGTCTTTTCACCTACTCTGTAGTTCAGATCTGGTTTGTACTTACTTGTATGCTTTCTGCCATAACGGTAGAAGGAACTCATTACAGTGTTTCAGTGCTGGAGTTGCTTTAGCTTAGGACTGTTACTGAGGGGAGTGTATTTTAACCCTTCTTTCCTTAAATTGGGCTACAAAATAATTGTTATTCCTCTTCTTCTGCTCTTACTTTTTGTCCAGGTGTTTGAATTCTCTTGGCTTACTCAGGTGTGGAAGTTTGAGATGCACCTACATTACTTCTGGGCAAGGATTTGGAGCATATTTTCTGCAGCAGGTTTGCCACCTGCCCACACTTCCCTCTCATAGGCTTGGAGCATGCCATTTGGGATTCCCTTCAGATGAAACTAGTCTCTAAGATGCAATCTTCTTGTGCCTGGGTGTTTGTCTAGCTTGGCAAGGCTAGACCTAAATTTGAAATAGCCTTCTGGAATTCATAATGTGGACACATTAGTAGGTTGTCTTCAGTCTTGCTTTGAAGGTCTGCTCTTGCTGTGTCTTACTACATGCTAGTGTAAATGTAGCTTCAGAAACCAAGATGTGTTTGTGAAAAGAGGCATCCGAGAGCCTGTCAGGTTCTCTAGAGCAAGCTAGTTCTTAGAACATCCATGCAGGCAAGAGGTGGTATGTGTGCTCATTTGGAGTTACCTAGTATTTCCTAAAGCCTAATCCCGTCAGTCCACAGGTGAGATTTTTTTGTTGCTTGGGAATTCTTTCAACTTGTCTCAGACCTGCAGTTTGATTCCTTGTTGAGCAGAGACTCTACACAGGGCAAATAGGTTATGAATCCTACTTGAAAGTTTGTTGGAGTTAGTCTGTCGGCCATCAGGGCCCCCTAACTTTTGAAAACCAGGCTTCAGCTGTTCTCATGCTCATTTTCTCTTTGTATATGCTTACTTCTAAACAGAATGTTTTTGAGCTTAATGTGACAGAAGATTTACTTTAAGGGAATCTGAAAAATTTAGTTCTGCCCTCCTGTTATGATTCAGTGCTGACTTTTAATGCTTTTGATTCTCTAGTCAGTTAGTACTTAGTCCAACTTCTAGATATTTTATGGTAAAAAGGCATTTCTCTGTGCTAGTAACCTGCTGGGAGGTGATTCTTTTCATGTTGTTAGATCCAAACTTCTGGCAGTTTCAGTACTGGTAACTTGACATGTTCCTCTCTTGTACCAGTATAACCCAGGAATTTCCAGCATAACATGTTCTTGCTTTAATCTTCAGCATAAGGTGAAGATTTAAAGTCCTCCCTGTTGATCTTCGCCTGTAAATTGCAAGCATTCCTCTTTTTAAAAGACTGTATAAAGTCAACCACTGATGATGTTTAGTGTAGTTCTTTGTGCTTTTTTCCTCAGCAAGTTAGACAGTGAGGTCATCCTAAGAAGCTCTGGTTTCAGACTGGGTTGTAGTCTGTAAATCTAAAATGAACGCCTGTAGCACCCCTGGGTAAACCCTATTTGAAAATAGCAAGGGATCTACTGCAAAAAAACCCAGTTGTTAAAAATGGATGTGTAATTCACAAGGGGTGCGTAATGCACAGCAGGTAGAGCATCAGTATTATTTTAAATAGGAGCAGTCTTTAGTCAGAAGCACATCTACAGTTTGCAGCATAGAGAACTTCCAGTGATGATAGAGTCCTGACTTCATCTTGTTTGAATCCAAACTCTTACTTTGGTGTTAATAACAATGCCGTGTGAACTCTAAAGCAGTAACAAGACATCCTAATTGTATGGGTCAGGATTTAGTCTTGGGAGAGTATTGTGGGGCCTCAGGTTGTGATGGCACATCTGATGAAAGTGATGGAAGTTGCTTGTGACTTTTACAGACAGTAGGCTCAGGCTTTAAAATGGGTAATGGTTCAGACCTGTGCCAGGGTAGGTTTAGACTGGACATGAGGAAGCATTTCTTTCCTGAGAGAGTGGTGAAACACTGAAACGAGCTTCCCAGAGAGGTGGTGGTTGCCCCAAGCCTCTCATTGTTTGAGAGGCGTTTGAACAATGCCCTTAACAACATGCTTTAACTTCTGGTCGTGCAGTTAGACTAGCTGATTGTTGTAGGTCCCGTCCAACTGAAATAGTCCATTCTAGAAAACCAAAATGAAGAAAATTCTGTCTGTATTAGACTGTGCCTCTTGCTGACAGTGCTTCTTGATGAAACCTTTTCTATTACCTTTACAATTGCACTTATGACACAAATTGTTTCAGTACAGGAGCAGATTTTAAATTCTTACTGCTAGCAAAAAAAAATAGTCTTTACTCGGTGTATGTTGCAGTACTAACAGGAACTGTAATGTAAAAATTTGTATGGTAAGAAGGTTGGTACTTTTAAGGTGTTCTCAATCAGCTTATGCAGAGTCTGAAAAGACGCTGCAGAAGTACAGGATAAATGACAAGTTTACCTCTCTGTGACATGATTTGGAATCCTAGCAGATAAAGCATGTGTTCATTGTGTGAAACTGAAAGTACATCAGTAATGCACTTTAGTTTGTCCACTCTTGGGCCTTTATCTTGCAGGCTGTCTTTTGAACAAGGACTTATATTAATAATGAGGACTATATTAGTAATTTTCAAAGTTGTATATTTTGGAGAATACTTGTCGTAGAGGTGTAATTGAATCTGGCTTTCTTAAACTGAACTCTTAACTGGGATCTGTGCTCGGGCCTATTTGTTCAAGGCACTATGATAAAAGTATCAAATAGAAGTGCGGCGGTATCCCATAGATAACATCATATTTTTCAGTTAACTGCGTGATCAAATCACTCATTGATGCAGCTTTTTAAACTGTTGTGCTGACACAAGGTCATGTGTTTCTTGTTACCTTGCAGAAAATTATTACAGAAAGTCCACATCATCTGGATTACTGTATGCTGCATATAGCTCCCAGTAGGAACCTGTAAAAATACTCTATTCTTCCTGGAAATAGAATTAGTTCTTAATAGGTGACTTCAGAACTGGTCTGCAAGTAGTGCATTTTGCTACTCTGCTTTTTTTTACTTGGCAGTTCCTAACTGGCTGCAGGCAAATCCTTAACATAATTTTAAGACTTCTTAGCAGTGATGCTGGGAAGGGAGATTGCATGTATGCACAGTGCATGCCTGCATAGTAATTCTTATGGTGTTGTCAGGCTGGGTAGTGTGGTCTCTCTGCAGATGTCGTGTTAGTGAGATTGACTTCACAAAGTGAGGTAGAAAAAAGTGAGAGAGAACATGAGTAGGAAGACTTAGTTCATAGTTTTGCAGCTAAATAAATCTGTTGCCTTCAAACTTTGTATGTCCCTCTTGGGTACCACTAATGAAACTCTCAATCTCTCAGTCGGATTTGAAAGGAGAATTAACTCCCTCCCTTAAGATAGTTTTAAGGAAGCCTGGAGAAGCAGATGATCATAGGAGTGTGACTTCTAGATCAAGGCAAATAACAAAGTGGCTGTGCAAGCATGAGGGACAAAGTGGTGATGTCTGGATGAGGAGAGCAGACCTCACTTGGTGCCCTGGGAATGAAGGTACCAGCTGGGCTGGGTTCAAGGCCTGGAATATGAAGTTATTGAGACTTCAGTTTTGTGTTGGGGCTACTTCTGACTCCCTGGCTTTATGTCTGCTCCCGGGCTCCTGATAGACAGTGTGACAGACCTTGGACAAATGAGCACTGATGTGAGAAGGTGTAATCCCCCCCCCCCCCCCCCACCCCCCTCGCCCCC
>JANIJG010014633.1:10955-23798 GCA_024611175.1 Megaceryle torquata
TGAGAGGGGATTTGATAAATGTTTATAAATATCTGAGGGCTGAGTGTCAGGAGGAAAGGGGCAGCCTCTTCTCACTCGTGCCCTGGGACAGGACAAGGGGGAATGGATGTCAGCTGGAGCACAAGAGGTTCCACCTTAACATGAGGAGGAACTTCTTTACTGTGGGGGTCACAGAGCACTGGAAGGCGCTCCCCAGAGAGACTGTGGAGTCTCCTCCTCTGGGGATTTTCAGACCCCTCCTGGATCTGTTCCTGTGTGACCCGTGCTGGATGATAGGGTCCTGCTCTGGCAGGGGGGTTGGACTCAAAGATCTCCAAGGTCCCTTCCAACCCCTGACGCCCTGTGATACTGTGAAAGTGTTACTGAGCTTTGCACTTCTGAGAGGCTCTTCTACCAAGGCTGTTCTGCTTACACGGCAATTATGGGTGTGTACCTGCAGGAGTGTTTTTAGCATCGTTAGAAAGAGTATGGGGCTCTGAGAGTAAAACACAGGTTACAAATTGTAGGAATTAAACTAGTCGTTTGCAGTTTGATGCTTGTCATTTCCTTGGAGGACAGCCTGTGAGCAGTTGTTACTCTTCAAACGTGTTGGGAGGCTTCTGTAAAGCTTTCATGAGCCGAAGCCAGATGTGAAAGCAGAGAAGGTTTTTATTATAACATGAGCATCATTGTGTTTCATTTTTTTACTGAGTTCTAGTAAATTGTGATGCTTTCACCATGCAATGTAAGGAAAAAATTGCATAACATTGTCAGTATGGTTTTGTACAGTCACACAGGATTCTTTTTATATGTGCTTAAGAAATAATATTTATTTGGCTAAGTATAAAATTTATTGATTATATCTCTGTAGAGTTTTTCTGTGAAGCCACATTTTTAGGATGTGTCTCCTTCATTGCTGGAAAACTGTAACACTGGGACTCCAGTCTTTCCAGCATGATGTTCCTGCCCTCAGAGAGTTTACTATTTCTTTTGTCTGAGCAGATGAAGAGGAGGGGAGGCTTATTCCCAGGAGCTGGTCTTATTGCTGGTGACATCATGAGTTAGGAAAATCACAACTGACTCTGTTTATAATCCAGATTTCTATTTAAGTTAATTTCAGGTTTTCTACTAACTCCCATTGTTCTTGTCTTGTTTTTATTACTACCAAGTAGTTCAGGTTAGTTGTTGCAAATTCTGCCTTTAATTATTCTTAGTTAATAAGCTGCAGTTAAAGTTTTCTAAAACTTTTCCACTCAGATACCTGGTAAAAGTAGATTAATAATTCTGAGAAAGCCTCTGAAGTTTCATCGGAAACTTTCCATTTGAAGTATCTGCCTGTGGTCGAAAGATGCTGGTTCTCACAATCCTTTAAAGGCCAACAGCAAGGCAAACACACTGAAATTGTAGCTGTTCCCCAACCGTGGTGTCAGGTGCCACTCAGTGCATGTTTTTGTCACTTCTCTGGCTCATGCTTGGCCAAAATGCCAGGCTGCTTCTCAGCTCTTTCCCTGAGCACCACTGACATCATGCACCTTACTTCTGCGCAAAGAAAAGGCTTTATTAGGAGTAGGATTGACAGATACAGAGCTAAGGCTGAGTTATGCAGCGTGGACTGACTTGCTCAGCAGGGAGCTGTAGTGTTTGAAGACAAAAATTTCCAGAAGACGATTTGTTCATGTGAGTGTTTCTGTTCCAATCAGCCAAGCTGATTAAATCAATTTTATTCCACTTTGGGGTTACAAGCAGTTGATTTTTGTGCTCCATGTGCTCACAAAGCAGTTGTATATGGTCGGTGTCTTGACTCTTTTGCCTGAGATACACAGGGTCTTGTCAGTGCCTTAAATTGTAAAACCCAAGTTCATTTTACCACTTTAACACTTACTGCTTCTCAAAGGCTTTATTACCATCTACTCCAAACTTTTGAGATTAAGTGGTTAACCTACAGGAGAGAACTGTAAATTATTCTTAGTTGCAAAAGCTACAGCCTGTGGAGTAAGTGCTCATTTGCAGATTTAAGACGCATGCAGTTTCACTGTGCCCTTTCTTACCTGGTGAATAAACACTTGGGAGAAAATGGGCATAACTGGAAAGGACAAGGGCAATGATAGCTGGTTTTGAAATGCAAAGGATTTAGATGCTTGGTGTAGAAAAGGTAAGTGGAAAAGACCAGAACAATGCTGCTGAACGGAAAGTGAGATGAATTGATGTGATGAAAGGCTCAGGATGACAAAAAGAGCTGCTTGTGTGAAGCTAAATATAGGCTTTAGCATGACTAGGGCTGCAACTGAGAAGTTAAAGATGCAGAAGATGAGGCACCTGTTACTGCATTGCTTGAGGATCAGTAGTGCTAAAGGCAATCAATGGCATCTTTTTGCATATCTTGAGCAGTGGAACCTCTGCCTGTCTCACAGAGACAGTAATTTGGACAAAGAGAACACAAAGTGGAGGGGAAATGATGTCAAAAACCACCTCTGTAAAAATCCAAACCAAGCAAGCCTACAAAAAACCCCACCAGCACAACAACAACAAACCACCAAAAAAACAACCAAAAATAACCACGCAAAAAAACCCCAACCCAAACAGAACTTAACCCAACACACCCTGCCCTTTCAAACACCTGATGATGCATCAGGCTGGAAGTTGTGCTTCCATTGTTTGGGGTTCAGGGAGTGGTTGATAGGGGACTGACTTGTGTGAGTAGCAAGAGAGTGGTTGCATGGCTTCGTTGCCTTAAGAAATTGGGCTTAAAAAATACAATGGTGGAGAAACCCGACTTTACGCTGAGGGATTTGAGAATTGTTCTCTCACAGTCTCAAAACTTCAGGGAAGAAACATAAGAAATAAATGGAAAAACATTCTGTGTTGAAAACTGCACAATACACCAAGAGACTTCCCTGCTTAGAAGACCAGAGTATGCTCTGCTTCTCCAGAGTGAAAGAAAATCCGTGGAAGCCTGAAGTTCCTCGTCCTCGTGCCTTTGCTCTTTACCAACTTCCCCTGAAATAGAACTAAAACCAGAGTGTTCTTGGCACAGGCTCTTGGTGGGACTTCCTTTCAGATCTCTCCAGGTTGTTCCCTGTGTTACTTCTCACTGAACTCTTCCTTAAATAACAATACAGCCATTTCAGGAATTCAGGTTGCCTTTTGGGATTGGTTTGTTTGCAAGTATAAAATGGTTCTTTGAGTTTAAATGAAGTCCTCACAGTCTTTATTTGACTTCTGTCAGCCTGGAGTTTTCCTAGAACAAGTCTGGTTACAAGTTTTGAGACCTCCCCTGGACCTCAGGGGAGCGTTTGTCTCGCGTCCGCTCTGAACCTTTTCATCCCCTCTTGGCATTTATCAGAGTGGATTAAGAATTGTATGAAGAAATGAATTTTTTTTTCCCCCATTTGGAAGTAGTAATTTTTTTGTTTGGTTTGTTGTCCATCTGTGTCCTGTTGTCCGTCCCCCGTCCCCCCCAGTTCTTTTCTCAGCTATTAAAAGTATTGAAATGTGTATTTTCAAACCTTGAATCAGCCAAGTAGCTGCAAGTGTGGATGGCAGTGAACATTGTCCCAAATCCCAGTGTAAACCCAGAGTGTTCCATCTAAGGACATGACTGATTTTTTTTTTTTTTTTAAGGCAACCAATATTAAAACTGAATCTGACCCTCCAGAAGCCAGAACTCATAACCTGAGACGTAGAATGGGATGTGCACCTCCAAAGTCTGAAAATGGTGAGTGGCAAGTGGGGAGTGAAATAAAAGCTGAATGCAATTTCTGTTAACTTTGTACAGACTTGTTTTAAGACCAGAGTTAAATTCATCAGTTGGAACAATTCAAAGTATGTAAAAAAAACCCAAAAAACCCCTTCTGTATTCTGTAGTCCCTTTTCTAACTTTGAATTATTTGTAAAGGTTCTTTTTATGGCTTTGATATCTTTGTGCTTGTTTTGGAAGTAGTGAGTTTTCTTGGAGAAGATCTTTTCAGCTGGTAAAAAAACAACCCCACATTTAAACAGTTCATTGAGAGTTGAGCCATGCTTCTGTTTTGTGTTTTAAATAGCTACCACCAATCAGCTAGCTTTAACTAGAGGAAGCTCTTTGAAGGATGTGTCACATTTCAGACCCTTTCAGGAAAGAATGTGAAATCATGAAATGAAACTCAAGAAGGCAAAAGATAGTATGTTGGGAACTTAATGGTAAAGTTCACATAATAGGATTTTTAAGTTGCTTCTGTCAGGAATCCTGACCCTGTTGTTATCTGTCCCTAAGAAATAATAATTTCAGGCTGAGAAGAAGAGCAGGACAACAAGGTTCGACGAATAATTTGGTAAAGCAAATAGAAGACCCATTGACAACGAGTTCCTAACTGAAATTAAGCAGTATATCAGTCTCCTTTCTTTGTGCAAAATGCTCTTTTCAAGAGTTTGTGTAGATTGTGGTCTTTAAAGAAAAGAAAAAATCACATTAAAAAAGTGTCTCAAAACCAAACTTCTTTCTTTTCCCCCCCTGAAGAGAAGGAAAAAGCTCTAGACAATTTTTTTTTAATACTGCAGTTGCTGATAAATGTAGAAATTCTTCTTGTTAATATCTTTGTTAGCTTTTGACTCCAAGAAATGCTTCAGGTTGTCTTGTGTCCAGGTGTAAAGGTCTCTAGTGCTCTGGTAACTTTAGCAAAGGACTTCATTGCCCCCTTTAGCACCGGAGCCCTGGGATCCTCCGTCGTCTAGTATGGATTTGGGGTGTGGCTTTTCATTCTGTTTTTGTAGTGTCAGGAGTGAAGACTTGAGTAGAGCCTTGTCCAAATTAGGTAGGGGTGTAAAAACACAGAGGAACTGCTTCTTTGTCAGGTCCCTTCTGCTGCATGCTGATCTCTGACGAGGCTTCCTCGTGAGATCCACCACTACAGGGAACTGTCACCACAGGAGGCTGCAGTGTTGTTTCACTTGTCCCTGTGCCATGCTGCTGTGGAACTGGTGGAGTAATTCAACCACGTTTAACACCACACGTAAACAACATCGTAGCTTATGAAGAGAACTCATCATTGAAGTTCATTTAAGTGGGATTTGAAATGAAAATGAAGGTGGGCTGACAGTCATTGCTGGCTCGTGCTGGCACGCTTGGTGGGTCTGATAATGGCAGCTTCAGTGTTCAGACCCTGCCTTAAGCTCGCTGAAACAAGTCAGGGGATAACAAGTCATTCAACAAATGAGCTGGAGTGATGCAGTCTAACAAGTAGAGTCGTAGAATCATTAGGGTTGGAAAGGACCTCTAGGATCATGGAGTCCAACCTTCACCCTAACATCTCTCTATCCACCAGCCCACAGCCTCAAGTGCTACGTCCACTCATTTTTTAAACACTTCCAGGGATGGTGACTCCACCACTTTCCTGGGCAGCCTGTTCCAGTGCCCAAACACTCTCTCAGTGAAGAATTTCTTCCTAATATTTAATCTAAACCTCCCTGATGCAACTTGAGGCCATTTCCTCTTGTTTTATCATTAATAACTTGAGAGAAGAGACCAACACCAGCCTCACTACAACCTCCTTTTAGGTAGTTGTTACTACTTTTTAGGTAGTTTTAGGTAGGTTTTAGGTTATTAAATAACAATAAGTAATAACAGTAGTAACAAATTAAATTACAAGTAATGCTAAGCATTAAAACTCTTTTTTTAATACTTCTTCAAACATTTTTCTCCTGTTATGCCAGAAAAGGAAACGCAGAGCACAGTGAAACTTCCCGAGAAGAAGGAACATGTTGGGGAGCCAGAGAAAGACAAATCCAAAGTCCGATCTAAGAAACCCACTAATGCTGTGAGTACTCACTGCCTTCCTGCTGCTTCCTACTGCTGGCAGGTGTTGCTGGCGTTCTCTTGGGTATGTGGTGAATTCTCGTGTCATTTATATCACACTAAGGACTGTTTTGTATTCTTCATCTAACCCTATGCTGGAAACAAAGGGGTATCTGTGTCTGCTGGAGTCCATGTACTCGTAAAGCTTCACGCTGCTACAAAGCTGAAAGGAAGAGGATGGTTAAGTTTCACTGTAACTAAACTAACTTGTATGCTGTCTCCAAGGTACAGTCTCAAAATAAGCATTTTGAAAGAAGAGTCCCAACAGAAGTGGTTCTTCTGAACTGATCTCTCTCCCCATTACTCTCTAACCTCAAGGGAGCTTAATCTCAGCTTTGGCACCCAGCTCTCCAGCAGACCTGCCTCTTACTCCACAATTTCAGCTATAATGTGGAAGATTCATTGTTCAAATGCTTCTAAAAAATCCAAAACCCGTTCCTGCTCCAACTCTCCCCACACCACCGCCCCCTTTCCATAAAAACCCCAAACTCAAGCAGGAAGTAATGCCAGTTTCTCTGACTTCTGAGAAGATGGTACCGAGATTTATTTTTTTTTTTCCTGTCAGTGCCACTACTTGGTCCTTCCTAAACCCAAAGATGTTCTTTGTGTACTCCACACCTATAGCTAGATACCTGTGAAGGAAATGTGCAAATACAAGAAGCCTGACAGCTCCCTCACACCCCAAACGGAAAAGGCTGGTGGGGAGCAGCAGGAGATGCTGCTGCTGTTTTTTTTTTTTTTCTTTTAACATAAGGCAGCAGAGTCTGCTTGACCTCACAGCTCTCCTCTCTATTTGAGCAGAGTCTTCCAGTCTATTGCTGAAGAAGGACAGGCAGCAGATGACTCTTCCCCTGTTTGGAGGGTCTGCACCTTCTCCTTGGGCTTGGTGGCTGCTGTGTGAACCCTCCATCAGGTTCCTTCAGCAGCTGCCCCCTGCCCAAAAGCTCGTAGCTCTGCCTGGAGCTGGTGTCTTTCCAAATTGCAGTTCATTTTAATTGGTCTTGGCCTGTATCTCTGGGGAAAAAGTGGAATAATCCTGTCAAGAGGAAGCCCTTTCTGTCTTCTGCGGCTCCAAACAGTTGGTCTCAGAGGAGGGTGATGTGCACATGTGCTGCATGTGAGAGCAACAGCAAAAAGGACTTGTGAGCTGGGTGTTACAGGATACCTGCCAAATCCCAGTGCTGCTGGTTTAAACTGGCTCGGAGCAGACTCTTCTGTCACCTGGAAATGAAATACATTGAGGGGCTTGGTACTCTTGTGGTCCTTCCTTAAACTACAGCAGGGGGTCATTTCAACTTCTCCATAACTATTTTGTGTGTGCTTTCTCATAAAAGAAAAGAAAAAGCTTTAACAAATGTCCCAGGTGACTGTTCCCAAACTGCTCTGTCACTGAGTTCTCTTGTGCTCCAATTCCCACTCTGGCAATGGTTTTGTTCCAGGTGGATTTGTACGTGTGTCTCCTGTGTGGCAGTGGTAACGATGAGGACCGTCTCCTGTTATGTGATGGCTGTGATGACAGTTACCATACTTTTTGTTTAATTCCACCCCTTCATGATGTTCCCAAAGGGGACTGGAGGTGCCCCCAGTGTTTGGCTCAGGTAATCTGACAAACCATAAAGGTCAGGCTGAAGGGTTTTTTTGTGGTGTGTTGGGTTTTTGGTTTTTTTGGTTTTTTTTTTTTTTTAATATTTTGTGGGTTTTTTGAAACTTGATCCTAGGGATTGAAGCTACAATTTGTTATTACTTAAGGTTGTGCAAACAGGGTGGTAGAGGGTAAAGCTAAAATGAAGACTGGGCATGCTTCAGATTGGAAAGCTGCCCCTTTTGGAGCCAAAATTGATGCGTCTTTAAAGAATACATTGAATTTTAATTGGCGCCTTTCCTCTGCGTTTAAAATTGGAGTCTCACCAGGTGCTTCAGTGTGGAGGTCAGTGCAGGTTTTTACGCTTGGCTGTACTAGAGGAAGGAGAAGTCAGGCATGTTACTTCATTAATGGTTATGAAGATTTATAAATAAATATCATGTTTTGCTGAATTAAACAGAGTAGCTGCTGCTTCTGACTCTGTGACTTGGGGCAGTCACTTCATTTCAGTCAGGTGTCCTTCCTACCCAGCAGATGCTGTAAGAATGGCCCATTTGGGTAAAATCTGAGCAGGGACTGTCCTACTGATACGTTATCAAAATAATCATCTCTACAATTGCAGGAGTGTAATAAACCTCAAGAAGCATTTGGTTTTGAACAAGCAGCGAGAGACTACACGCTGCGCACGTTTGGAGAAATGGCAGATGCGTTCAAGTCAGACTATTTCAACATGCCAGTACATGTATGTCCATGTGTATCTCCTCTTGCCAAAATTCACTGGTTTATGCTTAGTTAAAAGACATAACTTTTTGGGGGGTAGAGGAGGGGGAATTCCATCTTTGAATGGGATGAAATATTAAGTCAGAAGTTCTCACTTATGTCAGTGAACCCTTGTTCTTGCTGGTGTCACGGATTCTTGTTCCACCGGGCACTTGGTTTGGTATTTTGGGGGGGGGTTGTTTTGTGTTTTGTGGTGGTTGTTGGTTTGGTGTGTGTGTCTGTTTGGGGAGGTTGGTTGGTGTGTTTTGTCTGTTTGGGGAGGTTGGTTTGGTGTTTTTGTCTGTTTGGGGAGGTTGGTTTGGTGTTTTTGTCTGTTTGGGGAGGTTGGTTGGTGTGTGTGTCTGTTTGGGGAGGTTGGTTTGGTGTGTGTGTCTGTTTGGGGAGGTTGGGTTGGCGTGTGTGTCTGTTTGGGGAGGTTGGGTTGGCGTGTGTGTCTGTTTGGGGAGGTTGGGTTGGTGTGTGTGTCTGTTTGGGGAGGTTGGGTTGGTGTGTGTGTCTGTTTGGGGAGGTTGGTTGGTGTGTTTGGCTGTTTGGGGAGGTTGGTTGTTTTGGGGTTTTGTGTGTGTGTATGTGGTTGGGTTTTTTAGTTTTGTTTGGGTTGGTTGGTTGGTTTGTTTTCCCCCTTTTGAAGTGTCTGTAAGGAAGATAATACTCTGACACCTGTTCCTGAGAAAAAAGTGCAGCAACATTCCTGAGTGGAACCATATTTCTGCTGCATTTCATTTTTTATTTTTTCCTCTTGTTGAAACCATTTTGAAATGGAGAAATGCTTCAAGCTAATGGAGCTTCCTCCCTGAGGTAGCTTTTGTGCACATGATTATTTAGGTACTGATTCCTCAGCATATAATCCTTGTTTTTCTTCTCTTGTCTAGATGGTCCCCACCGAGCTGGTTGAAAAAGAATTCTGGAGACTTGTTAGCACCATTGAAGAGGATGTGACAGTAGAATATGGAGCTGATATTGCTTCAAAGGAATTTGGCAGTGGCTTCCCAGTTAGGGGTGGGAAATTTAAAGTTAGACCAGATGAGGAGGTCAGTCTTTATCAGTTCACCGTGTTTGTTTGTATCACAGTTCTTCATTAAATAATTCTCTTGGGTTCAAAGCCCAATAATGGAACTGCTTTGCAAAGTGTTTTGTGTATCTGGCACAGTATTGGAAGAGGTGAATTAAATCAGAGTTTAGAATAAATAAAATTTGCTGTGATCAGACATTAAAAGCTACAGGTTTATCCTAGAAAATAATAAATAACTGCCAAACTGATTTGAACAAAGCGGGTCAGATAAGGTTTGTAAAAAGAGCAAAGACAATGGAGGTTTTGTTCTTTGATTCATTGACCCACTTCTTACATTTTTCAGTTGGGAAAGATGCTTTTCTTCTGTTGCTCTTTTGGCAATTTTACCTTTATTGGGTTATTTTACTTCATGTTGTATATACCTGTGACTGTTCTGTTCATTTTTCAGGAATACCTCGACAGTGGCTGGAATTTAAACAACATGCCTGTGATGGAGCAGTCTGTTCTTGCTCACATCACTGCAGACATATGTGGAATGAAGCTGCCCTGGCTCTACGTAGGAATGTGCTTTTCTTCATTTTGTTGGCATATAGAAGACCACTGGAGCTATTCGATTAACTACCTGCACTGGTGAGTTCAAGGAATAAACTCAGCCTGGGAAGCAATCTCCTTTTCATTCCCCCTTCCCCTTTCTGACTAGTGGACTAAACTCAGATTCCTGGATTTCAGGCCAGAACAGCCCTTGCAGTCCTGTAGCAGCAGGGTTAAATTTGACCCAGTGTGATTCCTGCATTGATTTGCTTTTGGACAAGAGGTCATATTTTGGAAAGAGACATCCATTCCCAGTTTAAAAAAAAAACCAATCCATGTGCGATTCAGCAGATACTCCATCAAATGTTTTATTATGCTCAAGGTAAAACTAAAACCCATGCAAGTTAATTTAAAAAAAAAAAACTCATCTAGCTTCAACTAACAATCTTAGGATCTTGCATATTTTTTGTCTGTTAGATAGATCATTCCTCTCATAAATCCTCTCATCAAGCAAACACTTGTCAACTGCAATCAAGACGAATCTTTGCCATCTCTTTGATATTCTAAATAGATAGAACTTCTTAAACTTCTCACCTTACAACAGCTTTTCTAGAGTTTGAATTATTCTTGTCAGTCTTCCTGAAACCTGTCAAGCTCTTCCCCTTTCCCTGTTCACTTAAATATCCCAGCAAAATGGTGAAACCCTCCCAGCTGCTATTCAGTAGACGTCTTTTTGGTTGGTTATTCACTTGCTGGTCCTTGAAATAGCTGCTGCTGTAGCAGAGTCTAAGCAGTCAATGACTTAATTTGCTTTCTTTCTAAGTACTTGACATTACTGAAACAACTGTTGGAGGCTAAATAAATGAGTGATCAGGATTACGGTGTAAAAATCATCTTCCTTGTCATTTGTTGTGGTTTTTTTTTTTCTTTGTCTGGGTCTTCAGTCAGGCTGAAAACTGAGGGAAGAAGACGAGTTCTTCTCTCTTTGCAGTAGAAACCCCTCTCCTAGGAGAGCTTCCCTTGCTCTGGTTAGAGTGGCATTATGTCCCCTGGCGTTTGTCCCAGGTAGCATTAGTGGTTGCAGTAAAGGTGGGAAGATGCGTAAGCGCGTGCGTGTGCACGTGCACGCGCAGGTACGCACGTTCACAGACGCATCTGGAAAGCCATACCTGCTTTTAACTCATTTATCCTCTAGCATCAAAATCTTGATGTCTTTTAATTTGCAGCTATTCTTCTATATTTCCCTTCAACCTAGAGGTTTAAGTCTGGGGGTTTTAGCCTATTTGAGAGCAATGCATAGTTGAGGTTAATACTGTTCTTGGACAATCTTGCCAACCTGCCACTGAAGAGACAATGCTCCAAACTTGAGAAGGCCTCAGAAGGCAGGACTCGTTCTTGTGAAATACCAGGCATGGCATGTCTGTCTCCAGTGTGCCCATGAGCCTCTGTCCTGGTTTGGGTGAGAACAGAACTGTTCTGTTCAGTGATTTGACTTTTCAGTTCAGTTCTAACTCACTGCACTTTCTGAAGTCAGCAGCCTGTTTTCACAGACAGTGTCTGCTGCTGGCAGGGATAGCACCCCATGTTTAGAGTTACTGCCAAGGGTTGGGGTGCAGACCGAGGCCACTGCTGGATCTTGTGCACCACACTGGGGGGTGCAGGAAAGTGAAAGGCTGCACCTGCAGGGAGGAGCGGACAGGGCAGGTGACCCCAAACTGCCCAGCGAGGGATTCCAGCCCATAGACATCACATTGGGTATAAAGCAGAGGGATCCGAGGGTCTATGGGGCTTCCTATTCCCAGGCTCTTCTCCCCTCTTGGACTGCTTCTTCGGAGCATCCAAGGAGGACTCTGTCCATTCTGCCTTTGATCCCATGTTCCTGAATCCAGCACCAGAATCCAGCTCCTGAACAGCTCCCGTCTGCTGCGGGGCCCAGGCTGGGACCCCCGGTGCCTGCTCTACAACATCAGTGGTGACAGTGATGTAATTACCATCGGGGGCTTGGGTTCGATACTGGTTTTGTATAGATTTGTACATATTCTATTTTATTTTTATTATTCTTATTCTCATTCAAGCTGTTCTAGTTTCCTTTTCTAATCACAAGTCTCTCTCCCTCATTCTTTTTCTTTTCCCCTTTGGGGAGGGAGGGGGGTTAACAGAGAGCGTCTATTAGGTCTAAGGGGCAGCCCTGACCCTAAACCATGACACCCGACTATCAGCCCAGCTCAACAGCTCTTAGCTGATGACGTTTACAGGCATAGTTCACAGTGTGGGGTGACTGCAGCCAAGCAGGAGCATGACCTTAGAAGGTAAAATGGAGCCACAGCAGGCATGATGCCAATAACACACTTAGGCCTCAATGTTCCAGTGTTTTGAGCCACTCCATCAAAAAATCTTGGAGGAATTTATTTTTGGCTGAACCAGTTGTCCCAGAACAGGGTGCCGACCTCGGTGTTTCTCTGTCGAGTCAGAAGGAGGCTCAGAGGGAAGCCAACAAAGCACAGAGATGGGTGCAGAGCAACCAAACAGCGGAGGATTGTCACCTGAGGCTGCAGCCGCTCGGTCTCCCAAACAGGACCTATCACACCCAGCTTGATTTCATGGCTTCCCCTCTTCCCCCATCACACACATGTCCACAGGAGGACAGCAGGAAGGGTGTTACTGGTGCTTCACAGACATTGATACACCCCCAACATGCTGGAAGTGCCACCTCTGCAGGCAGTGCTCTACCCTGGGGCCTTAGGAGATGGAGACCTTGCAGAGCCAGACACAGAACTGTTTTTCATCTACCTCAACCCCATAAGAGAACATACCCTGACCCCTTCAGGTGGCAGCTCCACCAGACGAGGCTACTTATAGAACTGTCTTGATTGGAAAAGACCTTTATCATCATCAGGTCCAACCATTAATCCAGCACTGCCAGGGCACCCCTGACCCCTGGCCCTCAGCACCACAGCTCTACGGGGGCTTGGAAACCCCTCCAGGGATGACGGGGACTCCACCCCTAAACCTCCCCTGGGGCAACTTGAGGCCGGTTCCTCTTGTCCTGTCCCTTGTCCCTTGGGAGCAGAGCCCAACCCCCCCTGGCTCCAGCCTCCTGTCAGGAGCTGTCAGAGCCAGAAGGTCTCC
>JANIJG010014633.1:23898-44506 GCA_024611175.1 Megaceryle torquata
GGTTTTGTATAGATTTGTACATATTCTATTTTATTTTTATTATTCTTATTCTCATTCAAGCTGTTCTAGTTTCCTTTCCTAATCATTGTCTCTCCCTCATTCCCTTTCTGTTCCCTTTGGGGAGGGAGGGGGTTAACAGAGAGAAGCTGTTAGGTCTAAGGGGCCACCCTGACCCTAAACCCTGACAGCCTCAAAGGAGCCTTGATGAGGCTGACACCCAAACACATCCATTAGTACTGTATCTTTCTCAGTTATCTGTTCCCTGAAGTCCAGAGACCCCTGGTCCACGTGTAGCATAGTTCATAACTGCTGTCATCTGTTCCTTGGCACTCGCCACGCAGCAAGGAGCAGAATTCAACTAACCCAGTATTGGGTCAGGATACAGGATGGTTTTTAGCTGCATCTGTGGCTGGTCTTCAGGAATTAGTAGAATGTTCCAAGATGATGACCAGGTCTAAGGCTGCTTAGTCATTTAGCATTGCACGGTGACCACTCTACTTGTGCTACTCTTTGTGGTAGCAGAACTACCCTTCCACAGTCCCCCCTGCCAGCTGTCCTCTCACTGTGACAGAGCTGCTGTTTGACTGCAGGTATGAGGGATATGCTTCTAGATTCACACATCACTCTTCTGGAATCTTCCCAATTGCTTCATGATTTATGAAGAAAAAAAACCACACACAAAAAAACCCCAAACCAACCAAAAAAACCAACCAACCAAACCAAAAAAAACCCCAAAACAATAAAAAACCCCCCAAAAAACCACACCAACCAAAAACAAACAAAAAAAACCCCACAAAAAAACCCAGTCAGCTTTATTCTGCCAGCTCCTCAGGGGTCTTGGGAGAGGTGATTTGTCTGTGATCACCAGTTCTAAATACCTTCTCTGAATTGTTGACTGGAAGGTGTTTTCATCTTTGTGCTGCAGCGTGCCAGCATCATTGTAAACCTGAAACAGCATCTTCTGGAACACATCTGCATAACCTCACTTTTGTCAACTGGCTTGCATTGGGTTAAGCTGTTGCTAAGAGTTCTTTGTTCCTACTCTGGATATGGATTTATTTTAACTTATTTTTTTCTTGATGCCTTTCGCATAATTTGGAAATGTAATTTCTACTTAGTCCCTGTTGGTTCGATGGCAGTTACACACAAACCAGAAAGGACTGGCTTTGGTTGTTAGATCCAAGAGGGAGTTTGTGTTCATGGTAAAAAATAAATAGCTTATGTTTAAGCTTGAAGTTGTGCTGGAATCAGCAGACCTTCACTGAGGACTTCAGTCTTTTTGTCCCCCAGAATATTTTAAGTATGTGCTCAGAAATGTAGGCAGTTAAAAACTTAGGTCTGGAGGAGGGACCTGTGTAAAATGTGAAGATTCAGGAAGGTGCCTTCCTTCCTGGTGATGGACCCTTCTTTTGACATAGTGTGTTTTAAAACAGAAGACTGAAAATGTAACTTCCAAGATTGCTTATATTTAACTTTTTTTAATAATCTTGCAGGGGGGAGCCTAAAACGTGGTATGGAGCCCCAGGGTATGCAGCTGAACAGCTGGAGGATGTAATGAAGAAGCTTGCTCCAGAGCTATTTGAATCTCAGCCAGATCTCTTGCACCAACTTGTCACCATAATGAACCCGAACACTTTGATGGCCCACGGAGTGCCTGTATGTTGTTGGACTCCTGTGCTATTCTCCCCCAATTCATTTGCACTGAATTCTACTTCAAAGCTGATAATTGAAGCCACTTTTATTGCAGAGATGGTGTGGTCGTTTCCATGTGTGTTTTCCTTGTCTAGTGTCATGTGCCAGTATGAACAGATGGGCAGTGGAACCATTGCCTTTGGAATTGCTCAGCAAACTCTTCTCTGGAGAACCACCTTAGTACACGTCTGTTCTGTATCTCAGCTGCAAAGTTTAGTCTCGACCTTTGAAACAATGGCAGGAGCTCTTCCTACGTCTGTCTAATCAGACACACTTTTTTTTTTTTCAGGTTTTTTTTTTTGGCGTAGAGTTTCTGACAAGGGGCCAACCCCCATTCTTCCTTTGTCATCCACTTCCTCTTATTTTTGCTGGATAAAATCTGAATTATTTAAAAACATTTTTCATCAGTTTCCATCATATTCCATACTAGGTGATTCATGGGAATTATGTCCCTTTACAACTTAATAAACTTTTGACTGGCTGACCCTGGGACTTAATGGAAAATCAGGAAAAAGTAGCAAAATTTGGGATGTCTGCTGTGCTTTGGGAGACTGCAGGAATGAAAGATGCAGAAAGACCTGCCTGTTGTCACGCTGATTGTGTAGCGCCAGAACTGTTGAATTTACAGCTGTGTAACCTTCTGAGTAGGTTCCAAGTTTCTCTTCAGCTGCACACTGAAGAGAGCCCTGCCTGTGCCTTCCTGGTGTGAAGGGCTAGCAAAAGGGCTAGCAAAGTGCAGAAAGCACAAACATCTGACTTACAAAGGCTTAGAGAGCGGGTACAGCTGGCTGACACCCCTTCCCTTTCTAGGGCTTTCTGTGACAAGTTACCAAATACCAGTTGTAATTCTTGGGTCTGTGTTTTAAAACTCCCTGAAGTCATGATGGATGTTACCAGGAACTGGAAATCCACATTCTCTTTGCAGCCTTCAGCTCTGTTGAGGTTTGACCTAACGCTTGTCTGCCTTTTCTCTTAGGTTTATCGAACCAACCAGTGTGCTGGAGAGTTTGTGATCACCTTTCCAAGAGCTTATCACAGCGGCTTCAATCAAGGTTTCAATTTTGCTGAAGCTGTGAACTTCTGCACAGTTGATTGGGTATGTTCCAAAACCTGTTTTTCATATGGACGCAGCTCCAAAGTTGTCCCTGGCTGGTGTGCAGCTCCTAATTTACTGCTGATGCACAAATCTGGCCCACAGATCAGGAGCCTGGTACTGGGAGCATAAGGGTTTGCTGAAGGCATTTCATGTCGTGAAGCCTGTGGGCTTTCTCTGGTTCTAAGGTTTGGTTTGAAATTGTATGTTAGGGCTGATGTCCCTCCTGCAGAGGGAGGTGGGGGAGGTCCTGCGTATGCCTAAAACATGGAAGCACTAAGTGCTGCTAGAAGCTGCTCCTTTTTTGCTGCCAGATTCCGCTGAAATCATCAAGAACTGGAATGAAATTTCCTGTTCGTTGTACTGGGAATTCTCTTAAGAGGTGCTTTCTGCAGCTGAAAACCAGAGCCGACTTGGACTTTTCTAGTTTAGCTTCTGTGACTAAACCGTATGATACAATTAACACACATTAAGGAATGAAAGACTTTGATAGTCTTCCTGGGGGACAAAACAATGATGATTGCATCTGATGTGAGTACATCAGAAGTGCTGTAGGTTTTTAGGAAAAATCTCTTAAAAAGAAGGCAGCAGAAAGTTTTAATGTTCAAACCAAAGGCTTACAGACCAGTACTTTATTCCCAGTAAGCTTTACTCAGCTCATTGAAACAAGGGGTAAGCACACATTACAATTTCATAGTAATTTATGAAGTTTTTTCTTTTTTAAATAAAACCAGATGGAAGATAGTTGCTCCAAAGTTACAAGTAATCACTTCTTCTTCCAGCAGATTTCTCAGACACGCAGTGTTGCCTGATTTCAGACAGATCCTTTGAAGCTACTGATATTTCAAATTACTCCCCTTCTGACTTTTTTTCCCCAAGAAAGATTTTAGCTATTTGTAAATGTAGCCCATCTTAAAATACTGCGAGATTTAAGTCCATAACTTAAAAGTAGGTAGTGACTCAGAGTGGAAGGAAGCTTTCTGCATCGTGACTGTTCACGTATCGGTTGGTCTGGTTTTGGTTTTCCTCTTGTGCTTCCACAAGTTTCATACCAGACTCCAACACGCAGCCTCATTGTAACCTGAGCGTCACCAGCTGGCGCCAGCCTGAAAGTCAAGCCCTGAGTAACCTGCCCAGCTCCTAACGAGTTGTGTGCTCTGCCTGGGGTTTGTTAGGGACTTTAATGGTTCATGGAGTCAGCAATTCTCATGCTGCTCATGGCCTACAGGAAGCAGCCATTTCATTGGAGAAAAAGGTCCCGTGTGCCCTGCAACCTGCCTTTGATGCAGCATCCCTCAAAGGCAAGAGCAGGGCGAGCATACGGACTCTGACGCTTCCCCAGCTTTAGTGTTTAGCTCGGGTCTTCCTGAGCCTACTGTGGTCCAGTGATGTAGTTACTCCCTAATTATGGTCTCTTCCAGATGGTGCATTCCCCCGGGAACCCAGCTGAGCAGCTCTTGTCCACAGTGTCCACTCTAAAGGGGTTTTCAGCAGTCCTGGTTTACAGAACTCGGGGTCTGGATTTCTCCAGTGTTACATTCTGAATTACGAGTATTGCTGCTAGAAGGATTTGTCTTGGCCTTTCATTTGGATAGTTTTTGGTTAATAGCTTAAGAAATTAATATCTTCATGTAATTTTCAAAATGAATTCTTCATTTATGTAATGTCTTTCCAATGCAGCTCCCATTGGGTCGCCAGTGTGTGGAGCATTACCGGCTGCTGAACCGTTACTGTGTGTTCTCTCACGATGAGATGATCTGTAAAATGGCTTCCAAAGCAGATGTTCTTGATGTCGTGGTGGCATCCACGGTTCAGAAGGACATGGCCATTATGATTGAAGATGAGAAGATGTTGCGGGAGAAGGTTGATAAACTGGTGAGTTGTAAGAAGTAACGAATGAAGGAAGGGTTGAAGCGGTGGTGTGAGAACGTGCTGGGACTTGTGCTGTGCTGTCAGTGGCTTAGAGCTACACGGTGTCTTCTTGAGCAGCTTGTTGATTTCAGAGGACCGCTTGGGTAAAGAGTCATTGTGCATCTTGTTTTACCATCTGCCCTTTACTATTGTTCAGAATGTCTCTCCTCAAGCAATATTTCTTCTTTCAGTAATTTAGTCAGAGTAGCTGACTTTTCACAAAGCAGGATTTCTGTCTGTCTGGTTGGAATGTCTTATTTCTAAACTTCATTATTTCTTGATAAGTTTAGCTGCTGATGTTTTAGCTTGGAATAATCAGCTCTTCGTTAGACAGTAGTGATGTGACGTACTCTTTTGCAGGGAGTGACTGACTCGGAGAGAGTGGCTTTTGAGCTGTTTCCCGATGATGAGCGACAGTGTTTGAAGTGCAAAACCACCTGTTTCATGTCTGCTGTTTATTGTCCATGTAAACCCGGGCTCCTGGTTTGCCTGTACCACGTCGAGGATCTCTGCTCCTGTCCCACCTACAAATATAAGCTGGGGTGAGCTTTAGAGAGCGAACGATGCTGTGTTCTACATTAGATCCCGTGGTTTGATAAGGTAGCGCCTGCTCTGTTCTGTCAGTGGTGCTCCTCTCTCTGTTCTGTTGCTCGGTACCCCCAGGGTCAAATGCCCTTTTTTGTGTGTGTATACAAAGACTTCTTCTTTTCAGCACTCAGCTCTTCTTGCTCTATAACAGCAAAAATTGCTGGATAAGGTAGTTTGCTTTTTTATTTATAGCAACCGGGTCATCACCCTTTACAGCCAGGCCTTGCTGAATAATATGTTTTTCTTTTGTTAACTTTCCTTCCTGTTGTCACCTTTCCTTTCTTGTTGTTTTACAGCTTTGTCCCATGTGAATGAAGCTTGTCCTAAAACGCTATCACAGTTTCTTCAATTGTAACATTGAAACTGATTCTGTTTTTTGGAAGGATTAGCATGTTGAAATTGTCTTGGGAGCTACAACGTGGGGTTGTAGGTCTTAATTACACAACCCCGGGTGTGCAGTAGATAATTGCTGAGTTGTGTGGGCCAATGCATCTTGATGCCCCTCCCTTCCACCCTCCTGCTCCCCCATGGTTTTTGCTGAAGGGTTTGAATTTTGTGCTCCTTGTAGGTACCGCTATACCCTGGAGGAACTCTATCCGATGATGAACGCCCTGAAGATGCGTGCCGAGTCCTACAACGAATGGGCTTCCAATGTTAACGAGGCTCTAGAAGCAAAAATTAACAATAAAAAAAGTCAGTATCTTAACTTCCTGTCTGCAACACGTAATTTTAAGTGGATAATCTTTTTATTTAGTTTTTACCTTGTGAACCTTAGCAACTGTAGTCTTATGCAGCAATCAAAATTAAAAATATACATTATTTCATCTTTTAAAGTAAATATTTTAACTGTTCCAGTCCCAGAAACTGCGCTAAGCTGTCTGAGTGAGAAGATTGCAAATCACGTTGGCACAAAATATAACTGAAGTTGAAACCAAAATGTATTGAATGTATTGTGTGACTCAGCCTCACCGCTCAAAATCCATCACAAAGGGAGACTTTTGTTAACTTAGTCTATCTTTCCCAAAAGGTCTCATCAGTTTTAAGGCTTTGATAGAAGAATCAGAAATGAAAAAGTTTCCGGACAACGATCTACTGCGACACCTCCGACTGGTTACGCAGGATGCAGACAAATGTGCCTCGGTTGCACAGCAGCTTCTTAATGGCAAGAGACAAACAAGGTAAATGTTACTTCGTGTTTGCGGCAAAACTGAGTCGCCAAAGACAGATGCCAGTGGACAGTGATAGATGCCAGTGTTCTGTAAGACTTAGAAATGAAAGCAATCTCTTTGTCTGCTCGAGAGCCATCTTTTACCAGGAGATTCACCTTTACTGTGTGTAATAAGTTAAGCACCCTGACTTTCAATCGCTTCTCACTCTGCGTTTGACAGTTGGGCAGTAAATTCATTCTAATGTTCCCCAAAAGAAGAAATCCGTGTGGTATTTCCAGACAAAGCAACACCCAACAAGATACAGTCTTGTCTTTGTGCTGGGGGGACCGGAAATCTGTCCGAGGTAAACACGTTATCATAGTCATTACACTTCATGCCTTGTGGAAGAATGAAGCATCTTAACTTCCTGAGCTGCTGCTGGGGGCAGTGCTGTATGAGGTCTCTGAGAGGAATTTGCCCTTCCTAAGGCAGTGCTCGTGTTAAAGCTTTTGGACAGGTTCTTTGCTCAAGGAATTTGAAGACAGGGCAGTTGTTGGGTGGTTCATTCCTTGTGAGCTGACTGCCTGGTCCTGCTAGCACCTTCCATATCTGAAATTAATTGAAAGTTGAGTCACAAGATCCAGAAGGACAAGGACAGATCTCCTCGTTGCATCGGATGGTGACCGTATTATGTACTGGCCTTTCTCTCGGGGATCACCAATTGCCATCTTCCCTTGCAGGTTCTCCAGCCAGACAATGGCTGCACCTCTAGCCTCATGGCATGATGGGATTCTAAGAAAATCTTGAGTTTATGAACACAGATGACAATATTGCCCAAGTCCAACAGGCCTAACGGTGTGAAATACTTCAGGAAAAACTGTTTCTCTTTTGTCCTATCCGGACAGTTTTCACTTGTTTCTGCTGCTGTGAACAACATGGAGTTTGTCAGAGCAGTCTGTGCTGGTGTAACTGCACCTCTGGTTTCTGCGTGTCACCTGCCTCGGCAGGAATCTTGTAGCTTGTCACTCCCTGCATTCTTGCAGTACTTTAAAGGCTGACTTTGAAGGACTTTGAGTGGAATATTCACATACTATTTAGATGTGATTCTTGTTGTTGCACTTTCCCTTCCTAGTGATCCTTGTGTAAGTCTTTTGTATCAGGCACGTGATAAAAATTCACCTTCACTGTCTGTCAAACACAAGAGGGTGAAGCCCCTGTCACAGCAATGTTAAAATATTACAACAGGAAATGAAAAACTCAGCACCCCAAGGGGCGTGGCTTCTTCCAGGGTGGTAACTTCCAACCCAGGCACTGTTCTCGATGGACTTGTCCACTCTTGGTCTCTTCCCTCATTTAGTGTTGAGCCATCTCCTCTTGTCCTGGCATCCCCAGTCTGTGTTCTCCCATACTCGGTATTTGCTCAGGCCCTCAACCGATGAACTTGGAGCAGCAGCCGGGCCCTTTCCAGATGTTCTGTGCCAGACGAGCTCTTCTGAGAGTCCTTCCCGCTCTCACCAGGTAGCCAACTTTGCTCAGCCTGGAAAGAGCAGAAGCAATTGCTACCTTCATCTCCTTGCTAGGTCTGTTGCTCTGTCCCTGCAATAGTGCATCCGCCTGTCTGCAGCTGTATGTGCCAGCTCCTTGGGCTGAGGAATGACCCACCCAGTGTCCTGCTGCGCAGGATCCAGGCAGTGCTTGGACTGCATTTCTCATTTGCTCTAAAAGTGGGTGTAGCCCTTCTCTCACCATTTCTCCTTTGGCATATTTCTGGGAAAAGTCCAGTTGCACATCTTCATAATTCGGGTTTTAAACCCCCATGTTATTTGATGGATTTTTTTTTTTTTTTTCCCCCCCTTGTCTTAAAAGATTGAGGGGAGAAGTGCTTATAAACTAGGTAGGAAGATATCAAGACTTCAAGCACATTATTCTCATTTTCTGTGTGTTTTCTGAAATACAGTTTCATCCGTGTGAAGTTCACGCATCTGCAGGATGCTGGGCAGCCTTTATCAAGCCAACAGACGTTCAGAGGTTAGGAAGGATTGTGGGTTCTGCCTTTGTGGGTCATGCTTTTGACACATTTTCCTTTATTTTTGTTTTGATTCTCAGTTTGGAAGAGTCAAGCAGTAGACTCAACCCAACTGGAAAGCTCATCCCTGTTAATCATGGTAGTCAGTGATAGGATCATAGAATGTATTGGGTTGGAAGGGACCTCCAAAGGTCATTTAGTCCAACCCCCCTGCAATAAGCAGGGACATCTGCAACTAGGTCAGACTGCCCAGAGCCTCATCCAGCCTGGCCTTGAATGTCTCCAGGGATGGGGCCTCTGCCACCTTTCTGAGCAACCTCTTCCAGTGATCTATCCTCCTCATATGAAAGAACTTTTTCCTAATGTCTAACCTAAATCTACCCTTTACTAGCTTAAAGCCATTGCCCCTTGTCCTGTCACTACAGACCCTTGTGAACAGACCCTCCCCTGCTTTCTCGTAGGCCCCTTTCAGGTACTGGAAGGTCCCTGTAAGGTCCCCCTGGAGCCTTCTCTTCTCCAGGCTGAACAACCCCAACTCTCTCAGCCTGTCTCCATAGGAGAGCTGCTCCAGCCCTTTAATCATTTTGTGACCCTCCTCTGGGCACGCTCCACCAGGTCCACGTCCTTCTTGTGTTGGGGGCTCCAGAGCTGGACACAGTACTCCAGGTGAGGTCTCACCAGGGCAGATACTCGAAGATCTTCTCCTGTATAAAGCACACAACAGTTCCTGGGGAGAAAAGACAAAAATAAATGATAAATAATCTCTTGGAGTAAATCCTGTGTCTCTTGCTCACCATCTTCTCTGTAGTATCTGAAGAAACACAAATGGGCTGAACTCTTCCCTATTTCCTCCAGCTGTGGTGGTGGTGGGTGTTCACATGGTCCTGACAGACACTGTTTGGAAGGCCAGTCTGTGAACAGCTGGCTGAGTGGGGCGAAGGGTGGCACAGCCCTCGCTCCTCCTGGCCCTGTGTGACAGCAGGGCAGCTGCAAAGGGATCTTCTCACCATCCAGCCCCTTCCTTCTCCAGGCTTCATGGCACCTTTTGTGCCTCTTAGAGTCTCCAGGAGAGACCACTACGAGACCTTGTGCTTAGAGATCTTTGTGATTAATAACCCTGGATGGACATGGGCTTTTCTTCTGGGAATGCTTTTTTTTGTCTTTTTAGGTTGCCAAAGCCATCCTGTGACAGTTCAGACACGTACACACGTTCTGTGCAGATAGACATATGTACAGGAATACTTATTTGAAAAACTTGTCCCTTTTCTTGGTGAGATATTGCAGAACCTCACAGAAAAGAGCCAAACATTGTAGACCATAAAAGAGCCTGGGCTGTACCTGAGACTTTGAATTCGTTTTACTGTTCAGCTTACTCTGGATTTTGGATCTCCCAATGTCATCTTGCATATCCTTTAAAAATACCTAATTTTAACACAGAATGGTAAATTAAAATTTATTTTATAGCGTTCTCATTCCGGTCATGCTGGCTTATCCTGCTGGGATGGTGTTTTCCTCTTTTGTTTAAATGACATATTGTGGATTAAATTGGAGCCAGCATTGTAAGAGATTGCTTTCCTTTCTGTTCAGGATTCTCAGACCTCGTTAATGTTGGCTTGAGTTTAGAGAGGTTTTTAATATTGGCCGATTTGTTAACACTTATAAGCCACTCATTTGATACAAAGCTTTTAAATAAAAATGAAAATGATGATTTCAGCGTAAAGAGGATTTTTCAGAAGCGCCTACATGACCTGTAAATATAAAACCCATTCAGAGTTGGGATTTGTTCTCTTTTGGTAGGGGCATGGGGAGAGCTTACTACAATAGCTATTGCAACATAACTGAATAGTTTATCCACAATTGCTTTGTGCTCTGGAAAACAGCTTAATTTTATTCCATAATAACCAGTGCTCTTCCAAGGCTGAGTAGTTGTTCCAGAATACTATTTAATGTGAAAGAGTTTTTTCAACAATAGCTTATTCTGCTGTAGCTGACTGAAGTTTGCCCATGTACGTAAGCCCCGGGCTGCTTGGGTCCTTTTGAATATTCTTCTAAATATATTTGAATATAGTTATTTGTGAGTAAAGCTTGACTTAGAAGAAATCATAAGCAGATGTTGGAGAAGTTTAGGGTTGGGGGTTTTTTGCCTTTTTTTGTTTTGTTTTTTTGCCTCTTTTTTTTTTTTTTTTTTTTTTTTGTAGCATCCAACAAAGTTGAATTGTGTGTAATTTGCAGGTACCGCTCCGGAGGAGGAAAGTGTCAGAATCAGCTGACTGTGAATGAGCTGCGGTTGTTCGTGAGGCAGCTGTATGCGCTACCCTGCGTCCTCAGTCAGACACCCTTACTGAAGGTAACTTGGAAGATTCCAGGGGAGAGAACACGAGTATTTGTCAGAGGGATGGATTGGCTCTGCATTCACCTCCTGTCTTACTACTTGCTCCAAGAATAAAGACCTTTAAAGTGGCAGCTCTGGGTAACTTGTGCGTGGGAGTTGCCTAAGAACAGAGCTCTCTGACCTGCTGATGCTCGTGGCCCCTAGATTTTTATATTTCATCGAGGAATCAAAATGTTTACATTGTACAAAGTAATGCAAAGGAAGCAGCAGGATGACCCAGGTAACTGCAGATTAAAAGTTTGGGGGCAGTTCATGAGTCTCTAAGAGCAATGCCAGGTCTGAGAGTACTGGAAACTCCCCAGTGCTCCCAGTGACAGTTCTTCCTTCCCTATCACTTCCCTCCTTTGTTAATCCAGAACCAGCTTTCTCATAGCCTTGTAATTAGGTACCTCCTCATGCAGGAAACACCATGGATAACTCTTGCCAAAGCTAAATACTTGTTCTGGCAGAGTACCTGCTGCTGATGGCGAGTTACTTTGTCTCCCACAACCGTCGACTAGCGCCGATTATTTGCTCACTGACGATCAGCCCCCAGACAAGCAGAAAGTGATTCAAGATTTGGCTTCAGAATTTACCAAAAGGTTGCATATCACACTGGGGAGTGATCAAAAGAAAGGGAACCAAAAAGACCTGAACGTGAATTCTGGGCAGCTGCAATTCCTGTCTTAAAGGAGAAGGGCTTTCATGTTTGTGACTCTTAGAACCAGGAGATGCCGTGTCCAGCTCCTGAACTATCTGTTAAACATCCACACAATGCCCAGACCCCAGACACTATTGTGTAACTTTGAAGCAGAATAGACCAGTTCAACTCACCTTTATAAGTGTGACTTTTGAAGCTTTATGGAGCCTGGAATGTGTGACTCAGATTTTGTGTAATCCTATTTACAGTTATTTGTTTATAGCATTGTAACTCTGAAGTTATCTGACGATTTAAAAAGCAGCAGTTCAGAAATGCCAGGCATGCAAACAGTTTTTCTCCATCTGGCATTTTTGTGCAGAGAAATATCAAACACATATGGTCAGGGTATTCTTTTATAGCATTCTCAACAACCCCAAATTATATGTAGTCATGCAAATTAGGCTGTTAATATAAATGACAAACAGTTGCTGGAGATCAGTTCACAATTTCATATATCTCTAAAAAGACTTTATTTCCATTTTGGGTGAGATTGCCTCCCCTGGCAAACAACCTCATTGGCAAAACACCAAGATGTCAGCTGGGAAGAAAGAACATATTTCAGGAACAGCATTTCAGCCAGTACTGGCAGGGCCAGATCCAGAGTGTTTCCAGCTTTTGCAGTGAGATTACTCTGGCTGACTGTCCATTATCCTGGTGAAGTGCAAACAGCCAGGGAGGTACCTTTTGGGGTAATTAGCTGTTGAACATACAGAGAGAGCAAAGGTCTTGCACTAGGTGAAAGAGTGAAATGCCCGTGGCTTACTGAGACTGCGTGGTCCAGCTCTCAAAACCCCTCAACAGTGCAGCAGAAATTAACCCCAGAAGCTCTGTGCCTTCCCAGAATTCTGGATGGCTTCTTAACATTAACCTTGCTGTTCTTCAGCCTTAGTTATTCCTGATCTTCTGTTGGTCTGAGACCTCTTTTGGACACTTGTCTGTTAGCTCAAAGGAGTTTGGAGTGGAATTCCCTTGTTCTGTGATCCTCAAGCTTCTGGACGCTCTGCGTCTGAGGAGATGCTGATCCATAGAGTGGGTGTTGCAGATCCACTATCCCAGCATTGCAGACATCGGGATTATTTGCCGCGCACGTCGTGTGAACGGCAACGCGGTGTTTGCCAGGCGGCTGCACTTCGGTGTTTCAGAGATTGAGCAGGGGGGTTTCTGATTCACTGCTGCATTTGTCTGTTTCAGGATCTTCTCGATCGTGTGGAAGCTTTTCAGCAGCAAAGCGAAAAACTCCTTTCTGAAGAGATGCCCAGTGCTGCAGAGCTTCAAGAGCTGCTGGATGTCAGCTTTGACTTCGACGTTGACCTGCCCCAACTGGCTGAACTGCGGATACGTCTGGAGCAGGCACGCTGGCTCGAGGACGTGCAACTGGCTTCCTCAGACCACCACTCTCTTACTCTAGATGATATGAGACGTCTTATAGACTCAGGTGTCGGACTCGCTCCCTACCCGGCAGTTGAGAAAGCGATGGCGAAGCTGCAGGAGCTCCTCACCGTATCTGAACACTGGGATGACAAAGCCAGAAACCTGATCAAGGCCAGGTAGAAGCTAAATCTTAGCGTGTTGCATTTTGTAGTTCCACGAGCTGTTTACGATGGAAGTAGTTGCCTTTACTTCAGAAGGGGCTCTCTTCTCTTCATCCGGTTCCCAACCTGAAGGCAAAAGTTGCGCCATCCAGAGGGAAAAGGATGAAGGAGGGGATGGGATGGACTGAGTGATTTTAAGCACTGCTGCTGTCTTGCAGCATTCGTGTTGCTCCACTATCATTGTGCACATTCTCCTTTTGCCCCAAGGAAGGGTTTTGAGACCCTTCTCCCTTCCTTTCCACCTTCTTTCCTCCCCCGATGTTAGACTGGAGGATGCACATCCAGATGGAGCTTACGTCTATACCACGAGCTGGTAACGTTCCATTACATGCACTCTTTCTAACGATGAGGAGACTTCTCCAGATCAGCTGGTGCACAGGAGAAAGAAATAAACCAAATACATCCATAGCGAGGAAAAAAAAATCTTCCTTGTTGCTTTGTCCTTCTGTTTTATAAAGTAAAATGGGGGACAGCGCAGTCCACTTGACGTTTAGAAAGATGGCACAAACTCGTGTGCAAGGTTTCTTCCCTCGGGATTCCTTTTTTGTGAACTTTTTATTTTTATTTTTTAATGTTTTTTTCTTCCAGCTTCATAATTACAAAAGCATTTGAGTGGTTGTTACCCATTAGTAACAATGGGTACTCGTTTTAAAATGATAACTTCCTAAAGCACAAAACTGGTATAAGTTTGGGTTTAGCCTCCAAGCTGGAAATGCAGCCGTGTCTGTACCTTTGGCAACGTCGCAATCGGGCTGTGAAATAGAGCAAAGGCATCCCCGGTTCTTTTTGACCTTCCAACGCAGAATCTCTTGGCTGGTTCTGTTTTAGGGTTGGTGTGTGTATTCAAAGTTGTCAAATGCTGAATCTCCCTTAAGGCCGAGTGGGTGACTGTTCCTGGTCGGAGTCTGTAGGGAGCCAGGAGACCTTTCGAAAGCCTGCGCGCTCCGAATGCCTGGCTGCTGTGGCATCCGTCTCTGCTACTGAATGTAACACCGTTAGCTGGTGTGGCCCTGTGGTTTTAAGAGGCCAGACAAGTAGAAGAGCCCCAGTTGCATTGCTCTGCTTTCCATCCTGAGCTGCTCTCTTCCCGCAGACCCCGGCAGTCGCTGAGCAGGCTTGCAGCAGCGCTGAAGGAGATCGAGGAGATCCCTGCCTACCTCCCGAACGGCGTCGCGCTGAAGGACGCGGTTCAGAAGGCCAAGGACTGGCTGCAGGAGGTGGAATCTCTGCAGGTATGTCCCCTGGACTCTTGGCTTCCAGGTGAGGGGCTGTCACCCCTGCCAGGCTGACAGCCCGGCGCTCTGCACTCCGGGGTGTGCGTGTGGCGAGCCAAGAACATTTAACCTCTAACACCCATCACCTTAGACACAGTGCAGTTACCATCTGAGCCCTGCTGTTTTTACTTGTGTTTCTGGACCTGATTTGTATTCCTTCACCTTTGCAATTAAGTGACTGCAATAAAATCTAGAAAGGAATGAGTAACAAAAATCTGAAGTTATAAAGATACTGTATTATGGAACTTTACCTTAAGGTAAGTTTTGCTCAGTCACTTAGTACCAGTTACCTGGTAGTCACATTTTATGTGCCATCCTGCGTCTTGCTGCACCCCTGCAACACCCAGTATGGAGCAGCTGACACGGTCCAAGTTCTGCCCTCTGACTCCTGAATATACAAATCCTCTCAAGTATTTAAAAAGTCACCAATAATATTTTTTTTCACAGCCTTCATTTACTTGACTAAACAAATAACTTTTCTGTAGCATCTCCTCAGAAAAAGAAAAAAGGGGAGATTTGCTGATCCAGGATTATTCCTGGTCAGACAAGTGCCCTCTCTGTGTGTTCTCTCTGGTCTGGAGCGTGCATCACAGGTAGCGTCTCACCGAGACCTGGCCATCCCAGGGTGTTATTCCCTCCTCGGGCTGGCATCTCCTCTTCTGAGGCTCCGCAGAATTCATCTGTATCACCAGGGAGACTGTCATACCTCCTGCGACTGGGAGGCACTCCCTCAGTTGTTGGCCTTTAAGCATGGCCAGTCTGAAGGGTGTTTCTTGTTCTGTTCCTCTGTGGTCAGCCTTTGGTTTCATAGATTAGAACACTGGTAGTTTTGTAATAGGTCTGTCTAATTTTAAGGTGGAATGTACTTGATTTCCTCTTCTTCCTTCCCTCTTCTCTCCATCCTCTTCCATTGTTAAGGCTCCTTCCAGCTTTGTGTGCTTTCCATTTCCCTGTTCGCACTCTGAAATAAATCTTCAACAGAGCAGTTGATGGCAGAGGATGAAAACCAACGTCTGATAAAGACCTACACAGGTTTTCACCTTGACTTTCGGTGCTTCCCACTCAGTTTGGGGTTTTTTTAACCTTTCAGACAGATTTATTTGCGGATCCAGTTTCATTTCCTGACTTTTTTTTTTTTAAGTTCTTTGCTTCTTTTGCAATTGAATGGCAGCTTAACTCTCCCCTCTTCTCTCTTCCCCCCTTGTGTTGGCACAAGTGCTTGTGCTGTGCTAGTTCAAGCCCAAGGGAGCAGTCGTAGCCTGGACTGGCTCTTGAAGTGGTTCATGGCTCAGCCTTGTAAGGACTCGAGCCAAGGGTCAGTGGGACTGGGATAGCCCTGATTTCATGTTTTGATAAAGTTGCCCAGTATTTTCTTACATTTTCATTTATCCTCAGGGTTTTATCCATAAAGTGAACTCATAACCAGTATTTTCAGGCCTATGGGACCTAAACTGGGCTTTTAATAAAGACTTTTGGCTTCTAGAAGCTTATATTTAACATTAGCTGTCTTGGACTTGAAAATTTTGAAGGAATAAAGTTGATGTGATACTAACTTTTGTCTGAGGGCTATCTTGAGAGGACTCAAGCGATTGTTCTTGGCACTGGCTGATTGCTTGGTTTGGATTCTGAAATTCTGCCTCCTGAAAACAGAAAACTGCAGCTGTACGTGCCAAGAATTTTTGCTTCAG
Organism: Megaceryle torquata; assembly: GCA_024611175.1. Classification (NCBI taxonomy): domain Eukaryota; kingdom Metazoa; phylum Chordata; class Aves; order Coraciiformes; family Cerylidae; genus Megaceryle; species Megaceryle torquata. Next base: position 39,982 of record JANIJG010014633.1, read on the forward strand.
TTCTGCGAGGATTTTGGTAAATGCCTGCAGTCGGCACGACTCGCAGGGAGTTCTTGGTGTCAGCACTTTGAGATTGGCTGCGAGAGACGTCGGCGTTGTTGTGAATGAGTTCGAGTCCCACATCACAGCGTGCTGGGAAATCACCTCACGGTGCCGCTTTCCTGCCCAGCCTCTTGCAACGGGGCTGCCAGGGGTGGCCGGAGCTCGCGTGCGATGGCACACGGGCTGCTTGGGATGGTTCCTTGCTCTTGGCACGGCAGGGACTGGGTTAGACTTGCCTCGTGGGTCTATTTAAAATGAGTGTGGTTTTCTGCTGTGAGTGAGGTTGTTAGATTGGCAGTCGCCTCTTCTTTTTTTTTTATTCTGTCATTTCTAAGTGTATTGTTCCACTAGTTTTGTCTCGATTTAATGACTAGAGAATGAGAAGCACGAATGTTGGAATAACAGCCATGGACGTGACTGAGGTGTCTAAGCAGTACCTTTGTTTTCACAAGCTCTGCCTTCAGTTAATCTAAACGACTCGCTGTGATGGACAGAGGTGGTGTCTGATACGCGTCAAGCCTTTCTTAATTTCTGCTCTGGCAGGTTGGGGGACGAGTGCCCGTACTGGACACGCTGGCAGAACTTGTCATGAGAGGTCGATCTATCCCCGTGCATCTGGACTACCTGCCCAGGCTGGAGTCCTTGGTGTCCGAAGTCCAAGCGTGGAAGGAGTGTGCAGCTAACACGTTTCTGTGCGAGAACTCCCCTTACTCCCTTTTGGAGGTAAGGGATCTCTGCTCTGGGGGAGAGCCCCGTCAGCAGCAGGCTGACAGTACTGGCTGATGCAGTAGCAGGAGACATTAACTGTATTTGCAGAATTGGTCTAGGTTTACGTTACTTATTTTAACTTTTTTTAGTTTGACCTATACTTTTAATGATAATTTTAGACTTCTAAAATGCTTAAGATTCAGCTATACTTTCTCTGGTCTTTTAATCAGTGGCTAACATTTTCAATATGAGCAGGGGAACGCTGACATACCTGTGGCACTGAAGGTACTCGGGTCATCAGGCTGCAGCCGCTGGAGCGCAGCTTCAAACCCACGTCACCCACCTCCAGGTCGAGCTGCTCTGGCCAGGCGAGGCCGGAGCTGCTCTAGCCAGCCCCCTGACTCTGCTGCTGCCCGTGTGCGAAGCCCTGAGCAGCCCACGCTGAGCCCCTCGTGGGTGCCCGGCCCCCCTCTGTTCCAACAGGATTGTTGGGCAGCCCCAGAATCCTTTGCTACCTTCCAGGGGCTTGCAGCTTAAATCGCACGGCGGGCCCCTCTCTGTGCCAGCACTCTGAAGGAGACGTGGAGGTGTTTGTGGTCTGCCCGTTCTATAAAGCTGAACCCTTCACCTCCTAGCTCTCTCCATTTTCCAGATAACCTCATCCTAGTTCCTCAGTCCTTTGATGGAAAAAACCTGCAGGAATCCCTGGTGTAACCAGTCGTACGTGGCTGTGTTAGGGTGGGACAAATGCATTAAAACCACTGCAGGCAACACTGCTTCTCTGTCTGCCAGGTGTTATGTCCTCGGTGTGATATTGGAATGCTGAACCCCAAGAGAAAGCAGAAGAAGTTGAAGGAACCAGTGCTAAGTGGAAAGAAGAAAAGCACTAAGCTAGAGACGCTGAGTGACTTGGAAAGGGCGCTCTCTGAGAGCAAAGATACTGCATCTGCGGTACGTGCTTTAATGGCTTTGCTTTTGAACGGGAGCTTTTTTAAAGTTCTCTGAATCTTTCTTTTTGTTTGCCTCTTGTGCAGGAGCCTTATTTTCCACTCTTTCCTGCTTACTCTGCTGTTCTGCAGAAGAACCTCTAGGACTATGCTTTTCTGTGCCTGCTTTAGACTTCCCAAAATTGGTTTTAGTGGAAAAACTTGTTGTCTTTGTGCATGGAGTACAGTGTGCCAGGCAATGCCCCTAGCCTAACGAAGCACAGGAAAATAAAGACCCGAGACCTGTTTTTCCCCACCATACTGAAACCTTACTAGCTACTAGGATAGAGTTTTCCCAAGTCTGATCCTTTCAACGAACAATAACCCAAAGCCATTTATAATTAAAACAAACGTCATAAATAATTAAAGGAAACCTCATGCATTATGAAGTCAGTAAAACACTAGTTCTGGATGGAGCAGACTTGATTGCTGGTGGGAAAGTGCTTCGTCTCAACAGACCTATTGCAGAGCCTCGACCACAGTCAGCTGCCTCATTTTTGCAGAGGTGATTTTTCTCTAGTCACCACATTTCAAAGCCATGGTGTGAGAGAGAAGTGGTTGGTATATGCCAGTAAACACTTCTGTATGCATTTATTTTTATATCCATAAGTTCCATGCATTTTATTAGTTGCAGCTCCCACCATTAGCCTTTATGAAACTGAAATACCTTCCTGTCTTTAATAGCTGTTAATGCTGAAGATTCCTGAACAAAGATAATTGGGGTCATGATGAGGGGTAGGAAGGACAAACGACACCTGGACTGCGGTGGAGTTTGCAAACCCCAGGCGTGTGTAGGCTGAGGGCCGCCCCGTGCACTCAACTGTGTGTGCTGTGGGTGTGGGAGATGTCTCTGTTTCTGGAGACTGCCCAGAGCTGTTCCATGATGACATGGATTCAGGCTACGTGTTTGAGAGACGCGTTCCCAGAGAAGTATCTGCCGAGCAAATCTGCTCGTGTTGCGGAATTTAAGCTGCTTTAGCGAAGGTAAAGTTCCTGTGGTACAAAACATGAAGGATTTGGAGCAGAGGGGAAGGGAGTTAGGAGGTTATTTTTTTGCAAAGGAGTAAGTTTTGTATTTCTGAGCCCAATGAGATAACAGAAGGAAACTGAAGTCACATTGCTGCACATCCTCAATAAGCCCTTTGCTTCAAACCTTCAGAGCCATGAAGGTTTGCAGGGGTGAGGAGCTTCTTAAGGACCCGAAATACTCATTGGCCTAGGGGAGAGTGTGAGTGTGCAGAGGTCACCCTGTTTCTGGTGAGTAGTGTTCCTTTGGAGCCTGCATCCCTTTCTTTGCGCTCCCTTGCAGATGGCGACGCTCGGGGAGGCCCGCCTGAAGGAGATGGAAGCGTTGCGTTCTCTGCGAGCAGCGAACGAAGGGAAGGTGCTGTCCAGCGAAGAGGACGCAGAGCTGAAAGTCTGTCTGTGCCAGAAGGAGCCGGCTGCTCCCATGATACAGTGTGAACTCTGCAGAGGATTCTTCCACACCGGCTGTGTTTCGGTGTCCAGCGTTTTGCAGGGACCTCGTGTGTGGCTCTGTCCACACTGTCACCGTTCAGAAAAGCCACCCTTAGAAAAGATCTTGCCATTGCTGGCCTCCTTGCAGCGCATCCGCGTGAGGCTGCCCGAGGGGGATGCCCTGCGGTACATGATCGAGAGAACTGTGAACTGGCAGCACAGAGCACAACAAATGTTATATTCAGGGAATCTAAAACTTATACAAGACAAAGTTGGCTCAGGATTATTGTACAACAGATGGCAAGCCACAGCAGGCCAGTTGCCAGAGACAAACAAGGTGAGGCTGAGATGCTTCTGGGTTTCCTGGCAGTGGGTGGTTGTGGCATCAGCAAGAACTGTCTGTAACACCTCTCTGGGTTTTGGGTTCCTGTGTCCGTGTACAAACACTGGCCAGGCAGATTGTTGATGCGTTGCCTTGCAGACAGGCGTTGGGCTCTGCCTTGAGGGTTGGCCAGGATGCGTCCTCCAGCAACAGCTTCGTGTTCTCCTTCTGCTGGAGTCTTGGGAAAAATTGCTGTCAAGGGCTTATTTTGCCTTCTCCTTCCAGCTCCTCCGCTCAAATGCAGCACTGTTAGTGACAGTGTTGCTGCAGCAGTTGTTTCCAGAGTGCTTAGTATTCCATTAATCCTTATATTCTGTTCTTACAAGTATTTGAATATCATTTTAAGATATTAAGATATTGAGAATTAGAAACAGAGGCTCAAACCGTGCAGGGTGTTACCAGCTTAGCTCTCGGGTCAGGTTGTTTTCAACAGGGTATCTTCATCTGCTACCATCCTTCCTCTCCTTACACGAGATCTCCCAAGATGAATGATTTGCTAGTATTACTGAGTTAAGCTCCAGTGACAGTTTCAGCTGTGGTCATGAGGGAGGGAAGTTTCAGACTTCCTCCAGTAAAGATCCTTCAGCAAAAAGTGTGGGGAAAGTGGGAAACGGGTTAAAGCATTTCCTAGTTTTCCTGAGACAATAAATGCAAGAAAAAATGGAAATAAAACAGCAATGGGCCCTTGTGGCCAGGAAGGCCAATGGTCTCCTGGGATGTATAAAGGAGAGTGTGGCCAGCAGGTCAAGGGAAGTTCTCCTCCTCCTCTACTCTGCACTGGTCAGATCACATCTGGAGTCTTGTGTCCCATTCTGGGCTCCCCAGTTCAAGAGGGACAGGGGAATACTGGAGAGAGGCCAAGAGAGGCTGCAAAGATGCTGAAGGGGCTGGAACATCTCTGAGAGGAAAGGCTGAGAGCCCTGGGGCTGTTGAGCCTGGAGAAGAGCAG
>JANIJG010014634.1:5603-28427 GCA_024611175.1 Megaceryle torquata
GCCTGTTCCAGTGCTCTGTCACCCTCACCGTGAAAAAGTTTTTCCTTATGTTTACCCTAAACCTCTTGTGTTCCAACAGGAGGATATAATTTCTCTCAAATTGATGTCTAGTCTCTGCACATTAAAATTTTATCTCATTAAAACAATTTGGAGTTCATGACTCTCCTACCAAAATGTTCTCACTCTTTTAAGGACGCAAACAACATAATCTAAGTGAAGATGTTTTCATTTCTCAAATCTTAGGTTAGATTGTGTGTCATTTTCTGACATATCTCTGGAACATTTATGGGTTTGAATGAAATCGTCACTGCTTTGCCTTGGGATTTGGGTATTTTTTTAGTCTGATGGCATCATAACTAAACTACAAACATATTTCTCCTGGTGTTATATCCCGAGCGCCTGAGTGTCTGCTACATGGGGATAACAGTAGATTTGTTTGTAAATAAGCATTTCAGTAGTCAATACATATGCCTAAGTATCTCTTGGCATTTCTTACTGCTGCAATTGGGTCTGCTCAGGGCAATGTAGGTAGTTGCCTCTGGCTGTGCTCCAGGATGTGATTTTCTTTCTCTTTCACTGCCATCTGGCCACTGTGATGATGGCAGAGCTTCTGGAGAGCTCTCTCTGGTTTAAGCACAGTCTGATTTTGGATGATGGATAGGTCCTAACTTCTTCGTTTCTGGAGAAGGGACTAGTGTTTCAGGAAAGCCATTCTTCTCATTATGACCTTTCTCATCCTTCTGCTGTCACATCTGCCAGCTTTTCGCTCATTGAGCTATTTCAGAGCCAACCTCTTCTGTTGTGACACCAAGTACACTGAACTCTGTCCCTGTGACGTGACTTTCCACCAGACACACCTGCTGCTTGGTTATGTTATTCTTCTGCAGAATATGGTCTTTGATCCAGCATGAACTGGCAGAATATGGTCTTTGGTCCAGCACAAACTGATCCAGCAGGGAACAGCCAATTTCCACCACTCAGCTGAAATTACATCAGCACATGGAGAATCCTTTGTGTTACAAATGGGTTTCATGAACACGCTTCTTCACAATTTTACTCAGAGACCACATGGGGAGTAACTCATGTCTGTCACTCAGAGGAATGGTGGGGAAACCATGAGTTGCCCCCAGAGCCAACACGTGTTCTTATTCCCATCCACTGGAAATGTCTGGAAAATGTCCAGGAGGAAAAATATGAGTATAATTTACAGATAGGTGAACTCACTCCAAAACAGCACTTTACTCAGTATATTTAGCTACAGTTCACAGTGGTAAAACAACAGGTAGCTGAAGTGAAGATCACTCAAAACCCCACAGCACTAGAGACAGTGATCATTTCATTAAAATTGCACCCTTTCTATAGACATGAACTTCACTAAGAGCTGGGTTTCTCCTGTTGTAGCTGATAATTAATTTCGTTCTTGCAGTTCCCATGTGCTTCAGCTGTGCACGTTGTCTGTGGGTCAGTTATTTCTGATCACCAATGTGGCTTTCAAGCTGAAAGTGTCATACCTTCAGTGGCAGCTGAGTGGCCAGTGTTTTGCCTGAGTCTTGGGAAGAGCTGCTGTTGGTGACTCTGCTGCTTCAGGAACTTCTAGTTTTCCCCGATGTAGCTTCCATACGCTTGGGCAATCCTATCACTGGTGACCTCTGCCTCCATACTACCTAGAAATGTCATCTGGCGTCAAACCCATATGGGAAACAGACGATCTCCTCCAAGCTGTGAGACACCTACCACAACCTTGCAGTTACGCCTCCTCCAGTTTTTAGTCAGACCACTAACAATCCTTTTTGGAAGGGCTTTATTCTACACAGACGATAGGAATGGAAATTACATACAGATGGGGATTAACAGCTGGTGCTTTAACAAGACCCCTATTTCTGCTTCCCTGGGGGAATCTGTCTAGTTTAGATTCATTCCATACCTTCTTTTTCTTCACCAATGTAGATTTTGAAGTTCCTTCGTTCAGTTATTTATGGCCTGACTTTTCACAAAAACTTTTAAAATGGAGCCCTTGTAAGAACAAGCATCTATTCCCATTACGAGTTTTGTGTTCAGCTCAGTACAAGCTGCTTCCCAAATCCATCACTGAGATGAAGTGCTCCATCAGGACCTACCAAACCAGTCTCATTATTGTACGTTATATGCCAGGTCCATCTCCTCCCTCTGTCTGGCATTTCAAAAGGTTTTCATTGTATCTGTCTGCAAAACTAGAGTCCATGCAGGGAACAGAGGAGGAAAAAAAAATTACTAATAGCTATTGCTAAAGCATTATGGTATAAGAATCTAAAATCCTTCATGAATGCTGCAATGGCTTCTTAGCAGCCCTCCAGTCCACACAGTCCCCCATCTGATGCACTTTTGCAGATTTCAGTTCATCTGCACCCTCCTGCATGTCTTACCAGTAGAATAACTTTTTCCTAGCTGAAAGCCTTTGCCAGCTGTGCTAATACTTGCTTATAAACTTGCTTACAGAGATTTCACAATTCCAGCAGGCAGGACTTTTAGCCTCTGCTTAAAGTGCAGGCTGAAACTCTGAATTTGGCCCTTTCTGAGTAGTAATTTCTTTTCCTCTGCAGGCACATTGCAGAGAATGTTCATTCCCCATTTCTCCATGAATTTATTCTATGAATTTCAGCTAAAAAAAAAGAAAAAAAAAAAGATAAAAATGATTTACATTCTGGGGATAAGGGTATTATGTTGGGCAAAGTTTGATAATGGGTGCTGGTGTTACATGGCTGATCTTGATGGATCATCACTGACTAAGAAGACATTTACCTGCTTATCAACTTTTTCAGCCATTTTCTTTTGAAGGCTCTGAGACAGGAGGACAGGAAACCTCCTTTAATTCATGCTTGCACAGGCTGTATTCTCAGGGCAAACTTAATCAAGTGCTGTTGAAGTACTGCATTAGGCCAAAAGCTAAGATCTGTCAGAAACAGATGCAACACAGCAAGCATCTGCTGAGGAAAGTGTACTGGGGAGAGGAATCATGTTCCTGCTTACTACACCCGCTGCTAGGATGGTCCCCTGAAGTCTGGCCAGAGCAGAGGACAATGTGCCACAGAATTCCCACGAGCAGGGCTGACTCTGGTGCAGCATCTGTGCGAGCAGCACAGCAACAGGAAACAAACTCAAATGCTGATCTGCTGCTCCACCTGCACAGCTCCAGCCTCTGCCAAGCACTGAGGCAGGGGGATGGAGAGCAAGAAATTCCCTGCTGGGAGGCCCATGTAGCAGCCTTGTCCTTGCTGCTGGTACAGATCAGCTAAAATATGAAATTATGTAACACAGCAAATTTGTGTAGAGTTACGGATGGGAAAGGATAAAGAAAAAGGGGGAAAGAGGCTTCATTCATAGAATCATAGAATGGTAGAGGTTGGAAGAGACCTCTGGAGATCATTGAGTCCACCCCCCCTCCCCCCCAGCACAGGAACACTGAGGGCAGGCCACACAGGAACAGATCCAGGTGGGTTTTGAAAGTCTCTAGGGAAGGAGATTCCACAATCTCCCTGGGCAGTCTGTCCAGGCTCTATCATCCTCACGGTAAAGAATTTTTTCCTCATGTTGAGGTAGAACTTCCTGTGTTCCAGTTTGTGACCATTACCTCTCATCCTATCACAGGGCACCACTGAAAAGAGACTGGCCCCTTCTACTTGACACCTACCCTTCAGATATTTGTAAATATTAATAAGATCCCCTCTCAGTCTTCTCTCCTACAGGCTAAACAGTCCTAGGTCCCTCAGCCTCTCATGAGGGAGAGAGATGTTCCAGTCCCTTAATCATCCTTGTAGCCTCTCTAGTATTTCCTTGTCTCTCTTGAACTGGGGAGACCAGAAATGGACACAATACTCCAGGTCTGGTCTCACTAGTGCAGAGTAGAGGGGGAGGAGAACCTCCTTTGACCTGCTGGACACGCTCTTCTTTATGCACCCCAGGATACCATTGGCCTTCCTGGCCACAAGGGCCCATTGCTGTCCCATGGAGAACTTACTGTCCACCAGGACTCCAAGGTCCTTCTCCATGGAGCTGCCTTCCAGCAGATCTACCCCTAACCTGTACTGGTGTGTGGTGGTGTTCCTCCCCAGGTGTAGGACTCTGTACTTGTCCTTGTTGAACTTCATTTGTTTCTCCTTTGCTCAGCTCTCCAGTCTGTCCAGATCTCACTGAATGGCATCACAGCCTTCTGGTGTGTCAGCCATTCCTCTCAGTTTTGTATCATCAGCAGACTTGCTGAGGATAAACTATTTCCCTTCATCCAGGTCATCAACGAAGATGTTGAATTCAGACTTCATAGCCTTGGGCTAGTATTTTTCCATATTAATAAGACAGTGTACACATTTCCTTCTGCTGTTGAAGCCCTGATTTTGCAAAAAGGGAAAATTATCTTTTGAGTTTAGACTCTTACTGATATCTCTCTGAGCATATTTCCAGAATCGGGTTCTCTTGCCCACTCATTCATTTAGTTCTTCAACCCAGCAGGAACCAGTGCTGTGACAATTAATATACAGTGTTCCTCTCCCTTTCATTATTTTTGATTTTTAAAATTTATTTTAAACTGGGACTTCTGGTATTTCTGTGCACCATTTGCACAAGGATTTTGTTGTTTTGATTTGTCAGTTGAAATAATGTTTATTGCTGTGTTTGTATTGTGGCTGTAAAGGAACAGTATGTTTTCATCTTTATTGTTCCTTTCCCTAGCAGATCAATCCAAATGAACTCTTACTCAGCAAATGATGTGAGTTTTACTAAACATTTGCTTAGAAAATACATTCCATGGTTAGACATATGGGCATGTTTGCTGATATGACAGTGTTTCAACAGCACACAGTCAGAGCTGGCCCCTGATTTATGATAGTGAGGTTGATTGTAAAGTGGGAATTTGTTACTTCTTTATTTAAAAAACATTAAGTAAAGCATAAGGGTGAAAATCAAATCACAGTTTAAAAAAATATATGAAATTTAAGAAGAAAAGACAAAAATGACATAGATTTCAGTCCTGCAAACTTAACCAAGTTATTTTGAAAACAAACAAACCATAGTGATTCTCAGGCTGTTTAAAAGACACAGAAGAAAGAGAGCCAGTCCTTCATGAGGCTCTGCCAAAGCCTCAAGTAGAGTCAGACACTGATGTCAGAAGAGAACTGCTGTGATTGTCTTGTTTCCTACGTGATTGACAATGTGTGACACCATCCCTGTGCCCAGAACAACTCTGTTGGAGTTTTTCCATTGGCTTTGGTGAGAATTGGCTCAAATCCTACATTTGTCTAATGTGTTAATGTGTTAACTGTGTCAAAAACTTTGCGACACCATTGACTATTGTACAGCTGATGATCTATTGGATGATAACTGTATCAGAGTAGGACAGACGACCACAGGAATTTCCCTCAATGTCTGTTGCATTGTTATTAAAGACAGAACTATTCTATGGCTCTGACAGTGCAATTTCATTATAACAACAGTAGATTTTCCAGGAAGTTAACTTTTGGGTTGCCACTTAATCACCAAACCAATGAAGTGTTGTTAGACTGAACTGAGAACAGTTTGCCTTTGACAGGATTGTTATTGTTTTTAAGCATCACATCGTTTGCTGTTATTATTTTTGGTCAGGAATGAAAAACAAGTCTCTGGTTTGCATCCAAGCTTTAGATAAAGAATATCATAGCAGAAAGCATGGGAGGAAAGCCCTACATGCCCTGCCTGCCTTTCCTGTAATCAAGGGGTTTATTGTTAAGGGTTGTGTGTGTATAAATGAATGGATGTAGCACTTAATTTGCAGTTGTAGCATTTAATGGGTATTAAGTAATGAATTTGTACAGCAGTTACATCTGCAGGGCAGGTCTGTCTTATCATTCTAGGACATTATTGGGACAAACAGTCCCCCTTAAGTTCAAAACGAAGCAATGCCTCACCCTTCAGCTTTGTTCATCAAGCTGGGGACTTACACCTTTTCCTTTCTCAGTGCAAAGCAAAGCATGGGGGTTTTGATGAACTCCTCACAGGTTTTGTTCTGTAAAGGTAGAGCTTTTGTGTTTTCAACAGCTACAGTCTTTTAAAGCCTTTGTAGTGACCACGGCTGAACCCTAAGGTCCTTTCTTGGGCTTGATTCTGCCTCTTGATCACATTGAGCTCCAATTGATTTAAATGGGAGTTCTGCTTGGGGAAGAGAGTGAAACCCAGGATTTGGTGCAGTATGTTCTGTGAAAGGACATTCACTCATAACCTATATTGCCTTGACTTGGCAGTATTGTTTTATCTTGTATATCTGACACTCTCCCTTTCACTGCTTACGTAAGAAAATCGTTTGTACTGTCAACAGCTCTGTTTAACCTTTAATAATAAAATTAGTAACTAAAACCAAGAGGCCCAAGTCCTGAGGCCCGTATTTGGGTAAAGTTTCCATTGAAGCCAATGGTACTTTTGACAGAGACAAGTCTGGAAAAGCCCTGAATTTTGAACTCAGAATTTACCCCAGCGAGTGTTTTCAGTAGCCTCTGTTTCTACTCTACAAAGAGCAATGAGGACTACAGTGGCAGGGAGAGGAAATGTTAGAGGAATCTTTCTGTACTTTCTATGTAATGACTATTGGACGAGACATCTGATGATACCAGGTTTTTCTAATTCTCATTTTTATAAGCTATCTAATGCGCAGAAACGTCAGTTCTGGGCATATGTTCCTGTCCCTGGAGTCTTGTTCAGACATTAGAGAAACATTTTCTAACTCAAAAGATAAACACTTCTGCTAGAGTTCAGGGACGGAAATTGTTTTCATCGCAGCAGGTGTTGCCTATTAGTTCTACTAGAACTAAAACCCTAAGCTGGGCTTTAAGTGAGATGCATAATCAAGCTCTTACATCATTGTGAGATGTACCGTACTTGAACCTTTTGCTTGCTGAGACTGTATTTCCTCCAAGAAACATCCTGTTTTGCAATCCCCCAAAATCCCCATATGCCATACAGCATTAGGAATTTCATCACCTCCTGGGCACACAAGCAATGCTTTCTGCAGAAGACCCATAGGGAGGGAGGGAGGGAGGGAGAGAGAGAGCCAGACAAGTCAGAGGTTTCCGTATTTCCTGGTGGGACCATGTGATCTATGAAAGATAGCTTTATTTTTATTCCCTCCCCCTCCTTCACTTCATGCTGTTTCCATTCTAGACCCAAGTCTGCCTAGCAGGCTGCTGGAGGCTGCCAATTGCATCATGTTGAGGAAGGGATCATACTCTTCAATTCTGTTTAATTGTTTCAGGTCCCATCTTGCTTTTAATGGCCTTGGCTGCTTTATTTCTGTCCACCCTACTGTTATGCATGCAGTGGACAAAATAGCCAGGCTAGTAAAAGGCATCACTGTTTGTAGAGTCAAATCTCCCACTTTCATCGAGGTTTATTGCTCAAGGCAGTGGATTTATTTGCCAGCTCTATGTTTGTATTTGAGAACAGAATATATTTCTCAGTAGTTTTTCACTTTGCATCTTTGTTGTAAATTTTTTTTTTTTTTTTTTTTTTTCCTTTGGACCTTATTTGATTCTCCTAAATTCACTGGGGATCAGTAGCCTGGGTTTATAAGGAGGTTTGCCACACCTCAGAGGGTGCCATCAAGCTCTGATTATCCTTGAGTGGCTTCCATCTGGGCCTCCACCCACACCCTGTGCCTTATGGTCCTGATCTGCAGTTAGGCTCAGTCTTTAGTGCTGAGGGGCTGTTTTGTGTGTAGCCTTCTGGCTTGATTTGGACCTGTGTGTGGCTGATCCTGGTTGTGTCTGCTGGACCTGCTCAGGTATTGGGGATTGTATCTTTGCCTGGGGGTGTTGCTCTGTTCTCATGCTTGGTCCTGCTTGCCTGTGGGAATGAGGATCTGACCTTCACTGGCTGTAAACTCTTTCAAGAGTAGTTCGCTTTAATGACTCTCAGTTGCTATATTTTATATAGCTGGCCTAGGTCATGGTTTGAAACCTATTTACAGCTCTGCTGCTCTTTCACAGATTGTACCACAACTACAGTGTTCATAGTTTAGCAACAATATCCCACTTTTCTGATTTTGCAGTTAATTGTATTAGTCTGTTTAATATTACATAGAGGAAAGTGGGATGGATTTTTTTTTTCCTAAGCATTTTATTTTTGTGTGTTTGTTTTTCCTCATAGCAAAATAAAGTTATTAGGGTAGTTACTGCCACTACTTCACTGGACTGTTTCTGCTTAGTCACCTATGAAGCTGTAGTTAAGTTGGCACCAACTCCAAAGAGTTCAAGGCAAAGCTGGGAAGAAATATTGCCTCTAGAGTTTCTTGGTGAAACACGCATCAGGGCCATGATCATCTTCTAGAGCTTACATGGCATATTAATGTGGATCTAGCAGATGATTGGAGAGTAGAGAGAAACAAAAAGAGAAAAAAAAAACTTAGCATGCTTATCTTATATGAGTGTTCTTTCAAGATTACAGCAAATTGTCCCGTGCTGCAGGATAAAGCACGTACAGGAGAGGACTGCAGCCTGGAGCAGCACTTTTCCTGCATCCCACTAGAGGGTGGGTGCAGTTTGGACAAAGCGAGGCTTTGGCTGACTGAACTCTGCCTGCCTTGGCTGACTGAACTCTGCCTGCCTTGGCCGGGCACACGATGGGAGGGCGAGTGTTAATTTGCCACCAAATGAGGCCGATGGGACTGCCAGAATTGGCAGTTGGTACTTCACAAAATATTTAGCTTGGAGATAGATGCAAGCGTTTTCCCTCAGGCTCTATAATCAGAAGATGCTATGAGTATTAATAATACATAAATTAAACTGAATGTTTTTTATTTTTAGTAGCTTAACAAAAGTGTCTATATTTTTTTTAAATTGATTTGGAAGTTCTTCATATTAGCTCAAAGGCACAGCATTTAAAAAGTAATTGTTTTAGAGACAGCAAAAATAGAAGAATAGATCAGATTGCAGTTTCTTTTGAGTTAATATTTTCAAAATCATTCATTTTGTGACAAAGACGTACAAATAAAACAGTTCCCAGATCACAGTCTCCACTTTGGAAATGAAGTACAGTCATTACTTAGATAAACTGTTGATATTTAGAAAGAATATGGTTTATTGCATAGCCATCAGTATCATCGGCGCCAACTTCCTTAAACTCCAATTCAGCTACAACAGGACAGAAAATAGAATTTTAGGGTTTTTTATTCTTTTTTTCATCTGATGTCTTGGTTTGCGTTGTAGGAACTGAGAAGGCATCCTTGGTTTAGGGAAGCTAAACTATATAAATCTTGTCCGAGACAAGGTGAAATAAAGGTAGAAAAGAGTAAAAAAGTCTAGAGTTTGGAATGAGAGGACCTATCTAAAAAAGATGGGATAGATCAAGGTTGATTTGGGATTGGATAAGGCAAGGAAAGGGATTGGAGCTCTGTGAAACAAGGAAAGGTTCAAGAAAGAATCCCATGGAACTACTACTTCTGTAAGAGCATACATTAACATAAGGAAGAATAATAATACCCCTTTTTGGCACAAAGTTGAACTAATTTGTAAAGTCCAGCCTATTGGGAAGGCAAAGATCTGATCTTAAGTGGATGTGTGTTATGTATATCAAACTAAAACAAAAAGGAAGAGAGAAGAAAGGACAGTCCTCTGGTTTTTTGACATATATTTATTTATGACAGCACCTGACAGTCTTTCCTACCTGGAATAACTTAGTATAATATTGTACAGCTGTATAAAACAGCAGTGGAATTTTGCCCTGGGTCAAAGGCAAAATATTATACAACTGACACAGGTGCCTTGCAGGCATCTTCTGTTAAAGCATCAATTTTGGTTTCTGCTGGAGACAGGAGATGAGGATCACTGAGTCTGTTCTGGCGTGATAGGAACTATGTTTTGTTCTATAGAAAGGGTTGTGATCAACAAAAACATTGCCAACCTAAGTTACTTGCCAGTTTATGAGCAATGGGATTGCTTTGCTGGTTTATGCAGCCCTGGTTGTTTTTGCTGTTATTGAAATGTGACATTGGCTGACAGCTCTGTGGGATCTCACATATGGAGACTTTGCTCCACAGGGATGGGAGAAACTGGACAAATTGTAGCGGGTTTTCACATATGGGGCCAATTCATGCCTGATGAACCCCTGTGGAAGCTGTTGGCACTGCACCAGCCAAGAGGCTGCCCCGTCGTATCCACTGACTCATTGTGGTGCCGTTTGTCATGATTAAAGCACTTGAGTTTTTCCCCCTGATGGGGGATCTTGCTGAGTTTCAGCATGTAGTGCTCTGCTGCCTGGCTGTTTCCGTTACTAGATCTCTTGGAGTTTAAAATGTGTTTGTTTAAAAGGAGAGCAGTCAACTAAGATGGTGATTGTGGTTTAGTTGGATTATAAAAACATTTGACATTCTGTGTCATCTTCTTAAATGTGTGACGTGAATGGGGGTGAGAACAGGCAATGTGGATAAAGAGCAATGAGATGATAGAAACGGACCCAGAGGGGTGTAAAACAGAGGAGATGAGAATGCTATTGTGATTTTTTTTTTTAATTTATTTTTTTAAGTTTTATGTTATCCACCCCCACCCCCCTCTGATGGTCTCTATCCATCCTGCATCAAGTGGCTTGGAAAAAGACAGTACAGCTGCAGCAGTGATACATGTCTGCATAGGATGGTACCCTAAGAGGATGACACATTGGGATTTGTGGAACTGGGAAAGGAATTCCCAGATCTTTCAGTTGGGTTGGAAGATCTGTATGTGAGCAAGGGTAGGGGAAACTGAATGCATAGACTGTAGTGCTAGATGTGTGTGTTGTGCATGGTTGAATGTGGCCTAGTAGATTTGATAGGCCATATTTACAGTATATTAGAGAAGCTGATGAGGGCATAGACATGAAGATACAACTGTTGTGCTGTTTTCCCAACAATTTATGGCCACGGTTTAGAAAGCAAAGCAGGGAAGATGTCAGTATGAGCAATTTAGTAAAACCAAGCTCAAGTCTATTGTTATGAACAGTCTCTCAGGGCATAATATGGGGCTTGCTTCCACTGCTTGCAGTGTGTTGTGGAGGAGGGGACAGGAAGAGGAAAATGTAAAAATCCAAGAAAAATGTGTGAGGCTTGAAAAGAGTAACAGGACTGTAGGCTCAAGAAAAGAACCGGAGAGGCAGGTCTTCTAATGATTTAAAAAGCTTCAGAATGGGCTGAAAGGGTGGATAATAATCTGGCAAAATAAAGAATTGTGTGCATTTATGGTTTGTGGTGGTATTTTTTTGTTTGGTAGGGTATCTTTTTTTTTTTTTATGTGTGTGTATTTTGTTGTGTTTCTTGTTTTAGGGTTTTTGCTTTTCCCTTAAGAGAACTGGTAGTAATGCAGCCAACTAGGAATGTGGACAGTGGAAGGAGAGGCTGTCTCGGTTAGAGAGAACTGGAGGCACCTTCCTTTTTAGACTTCGGGGACTTGCAAAATAATGATTCCCATCCCTCATTTCGCTATGTTTGAGCACTTGTTTTCTTTCTATGTGCTGCTAAGTTTGGACAGTGGAAGCAACAGATAGCAAATGAGAAGTGTTGTGCCTGGGCTGTGACTAAGTCACCACCATCTACTGCTTGGCTTAAAGCAGTCTACTCCTAGTGTTTATTAACTGGACAGAGGCAAACATGAAGAAGATATGTTAAGTAGATCACACAATCAGTTCAGTAAGACACTATGGCAATAAGAGTATTCTTTCTTTTCTGCAAAAGTGCTTAAATAGTAGCAAGCTGTAGTCGATAGCAGTCACTTGCTCTCTCCATACACTTAAACTCACATGTAAATTCTGCTTTAGGCCAAGTTATTAGCACTGATATTGTGTATAAATGAGCATATCAGGATACAGAGAAAAGCAGTTGTGATTGTGCAGAGTCTTGAAGTTCCAAAATCAAACTGGAGTTTCATATACTTTCTGGGGAAAAAAAAAAAAAAAAAAGAGTATTAGAGAGCAATTAAAGCACAGTCTGATATCAAAGATTGCTGTAGTGAACGTTCTGTATATTTTTGGAGGAGGAACTTTGACAGATGATTGGTCTTTCTCCATAATTTGAGACCGTATCTGGTGAGGTTTTAGTTTGGAATCGTAAAACAAAACGTGAGGATGAGCCTGGAATGGCATAAAAGTGGTGTTGGTCATGTTTGTAGATAGACCATGAGAGAAGTGAAGAGCCAGGAAAGAGGACACAGCTGTGAGATGGAGGTAAAAGGAGGATGC
This sequence comes from Megaceryle torquata, assembly GCA_024611175.1. Classification (NCBI taxonomy): domain Eukaryota; kingdom Metazoa; phylum Chordata; class Aves; order Coraciiformes; family Cerylidae; genus Megaceryle; species Megaceryle torquata. The sequence goes on from JANIJG010014634.1 coordinate 17,802, forward strand.
AGAGATGGAAAATAGGCGAAGACTGACAGTATGTAAGGTTCAGAGTCAAAGGGCATAGTTTACTGTTAGAGACAGTCAGAAGGATATTGAGCAGTTCAGTATGAACACCCTTCTTTTTTGAGTTCTGCTAACTCTTTTAGGTCTTATTTTGTGGTCTGGAGTCTTAGACCCTGTTTCGCACTCCTTCCACTGAGTGCATCCTTTCCCGGGGGCGCTGCTCCAAAGGCAAAGTCGTTGCTGTAAATCCACTGATGTTACACCTAGGAATGGATTTTGCCACTGTATTTGAGAGTATGTGCATTCAATGTGCAAGCTGGGCATCTTAAAAACTAGTAATAAAATAAACAAAGATTGTATTATTGCCTTCCACAGCTTGCTTGTGTAATCTGCCTGCAAAATCTTTAGGCAATCCTCTCCCGACCTGGAGGTAGTTTTAGTTTCACATATATGGTTTTTTGAAGGGCAGCCTCCATCTGCCACTATGTGTTAGAGCTGTAAAAATAAGAAAAATAACGATTTTACTCCCTGGAAGCCAAATCAAACCACAGTACAGATCTGACAGCTGTCCAAGCAATTGAAAACAATCAGTCATAAAGTGCCTTTAAATCAACAAATAGAGAACCCAAGAAATATCAAGTGAGATTAATCACTATCAATTGTTCCAAGATTTTATAACAAAGGGGCAGGAGGAGGAATAAGTCTTTTAGACTTACACACTTTTTTTTTTTAAAGGGCAGCAGTTATCCAAGTCAGTAAAAATGAGGTAATTATATTGCAAAATTATTTGGATGAGAAAGAGACTTAGTTCTAAAATCTGAAGCTGCATTTACCCACAGCAGAAAATTGCTGGAAATCAGGAGAATAGCAGCTTGCATGTTTATTTTTCCTAGAAGAAAACAATTGACTCTTCAGAACTCATTTTGGAGTGACTGAAAACAGATGGCGGTGGCAATGCTTTGCAACCCAGAAGCATCAGGGTGGTTATGGATTCCTGGGGGCTTGTGTTGTGTTTGCCTGCCTCAGACTTAAACAAATACAAACTGGACTGGGGAGCAAAAGAGACTTTTCAAGAAGAGTGAGTTCTCAATCGCTTATCTCCCATACAGAGATAATGGCAAAGCAGATGATATTAGTTCTTTTGCTGTTATTAATTAATTTGTTGTGTGCTAGGGGCTGTGCAGAGCTCACCATGCCTTCCCCTAGTCCTGGAAAATTTGTGTTTAAATTCTGTAGCAGGAGGAAAAATGTGTGCAAAATTTCTAGACAGAAGCCTGAAAAAGAGGAGTCCCCAAAGTTTTCATGGGGTTGATCTTCCTGGTAACTATAACACAGTTAATTTGTACTGTGGTAACTCTAGGTGTATGTGTTTGTAGTGCAGTACTACACCAGTAATGATAAAGGTCCACATGTCTCTGCAGGCTTTATGCAGAAGCTCTGAGTGGATCTCCCAGTGGTTTTGGGGATCCCCTGCTCTAGAGATATGCAGTAAGGAAGACAGATTCATGCTATGGAGATCAGTTTTCTTTATTGGAATAAAGCTGTTTGTTCAGTGTTTGAATAAAACACCATTTTCTAGGATGCTTTTTCAATGTTAGTACACCAAGAATTTGAATTCTCTTTCCAAGCCAACAAGTAAATGCATTAAATGACAATCACACTGTTCCTGCTTGCCAGAACACCCAAACCAGGCTTATTATTTTTCTATTAGTTACTGAGGACAGAGATATAAACCACTCCTTTTCTGTAAGCTATAAATATATGTATAATGCAGGACTTGGATGTTCAACTTATTTTCTGTACTGGTCTTCAGAGCCTCTACATTTGCATTATAAGCTGTGTGATTGGTTTTTGTTTGTTTTTTTTTTTTTTTTTTTTTTTACCATTCTGTCAATATCATTGGCAGTGTCCGGTACTGCTTCAATGAACTGTGCAGCTAGAGAACACCCATGATGATACTTTTCCTGATCCAGGAAGGCATTTCAGTAAATGCTTAATAACTTCAGACTTTGAATTGTCGCACTCAGTTAACAGAGGCTCCTGTATCTCAAGGCTAGCTCATGTGTCTGCTTTGGTAGATTGAGGAGCAGGTGCATATTTTCAAAGTATTCTTTCTTACAAAGTTAAAATAATGCTGTGGGAAGATTCCAGAGCAAACTCCCGTATTCAGGTCAGACCTGTAGCACAGCAAACTGCCTGGGATCTGAAGGTGGAATTGTCATGCTGTTGTCACTTTCTTCATTCTTAGTTTAAAAGATGAAGATGGGCCGGACTTGACCGCCCATGCTGCAGTCACTGGGGCAGTTGCAGACTTTCAGGGTTTGCTGATGCAAGATTAATTAGTGTAAAGTTTGACCCCTTGCTCCCCACTTTCTCTCTCTGAAGTCACAACTAAGCTCTTGTGCCCTTTTATTTACCTTGCATATTATCTCTCTTTATTCCCCTCTCCCCAGGAGTCCAGTTCTCTCTTCATTGCTTCAGTCTCTCTCCTTTCTCTCTTCTCTTGTTGTCATGCTGAGCCCGTGGAGTTCCTTTCACTAAAGAAAGGCTAGAGTGAAAAGTCCCTGCAGCCCAGCTCTCACATAATCTGACCAGAGCTTAATCCAATTTGTCTTGGCAGAGAGTTTTATAGCTGGGATGGGCAGCCTCAAAAGAGCAGACCTGGGCTGTCTGTACTGTAGCACACTCCTGCCTTGTTGCATCTCTGTTGGCTTGGTCCTGGCTGGGAAGGTGTTGTAGGTTAAGGTCTTTAAATGAGCTGCAAATGGATTGCTAGCCTGTATAGAAAAGTCCTTGCATCAGTTTTCAGCAGTAGTAGTGTGGAGTGGTCAGTTAGAGGTGGAGTGACATGTGTGTATGACTTCAGGGACACTAAGGGAGTGGGTGCTTCCTGTGTAAGTCACTGTTCATGGAAGTTTCTCCCTAGTTCCACTCTTGCTAGTGCCATCTCTCGAGAGGGCTTCTTCTGTCCCCTGAATGAGCTGGCTACTTCTCTCTGCACCCCTCTGAGGGGGTGGAGGAATATGACTGTTGGTAGCATCAGTTGGAAGTATTTATGTGTTGCTTAGATGGATTTATAGATGATCTTTTTTACAGAGCATTTAAATAAATCATCTGCTGAACAAGTTCTTGGCTCTTGCCAGTGTATGTTCCTTCCCCTCACAAACAGTGAGTCCATGTGGCAGAAATCTTTGTAGTGGCTGGGCTGGGTCTGTCCCTGTAGTCATTAGTAGTGCTGAAATTGGCAAGTTACTTTAAGGAGTGCTGGCACTCCTTTGCCTTCCTCATGAGGACTTTGAAGGATATGCTTTTCTTCACTCTGCTTGTTTCAGGTTTTTTTAGCATTTTGGTGGGAGCACAGGCTGAAGAAATAGAGGAGTTGGTATAAAACTGCATGTTGCCTGCATTCTGATATCACCAGAAATCACAGCTTCTTCTAAGTCTTTTGACCCAAACCCTGCTCTCTAAACAGCCCAGACTTGTGACGGTGCAAGTGTGTGTCCATAACATAGTTAGGGCCCTTCTCTCAACAAATAGTTCCTTGTGTGCTTGCTAATTTAGAAACATGGCTAGAGTGCTTTGGATGTGGGAAGTACTGTCTGTACCCATGTTTACAGAGCCTTGCAAAGGCATGAAATGGTGTTCCCTGTGTTAATGTTCCATTTAATAATAGCTGTCAGGCCTTCTAGGTAGTCCATTTCAAGGCATTAATTGAACTTCTTGGGCGCTCAAGGTCATTAACCTTTGGCTGTAGCCCACACTAGGGGCAAACTAATCACTCAGACATTCTCCCCAGCATGCCTTATTGCTTAAGCACACCGCAGGAATGTGGTATATCAGTGGATAAATCATTCACCATGATATCGTCAAACCTTCTGGTTTGCCATTTAATTTTAGGGGGGTACAGAATGTTTCAAACCATGACAATTAGCATTTGCATGAGCTGGAAAACCTGGTTGAATCATATACATGCATTTTCAAAAAAAGGGAGGTGGAAGAACAACAGAAGCAGCGAGCTGAATGTTGGCAGGTAACTGCATCCTTCCCCTGAGCAGGTACCTCAGTTATGTGGTAGTTTACTCTTATCTCTGCTGATCTGGAGCGTCTGCCAAGTCTTTGCCATTACTGTGCTGGAGGCATGGGGCTGGTTTGTGGCATAATGATGTGTTATAACGGAGAGAACTGGGATGTAGCTGGGCACAAATCCAGAAAATCCAAAAGTATCCAGGGAGGAAAAAAAAGGAGACTGTTTAGAGATCTGTATTGGGAAGTTTATTTTCTCCTATGATACCCCTGCTGTCTGAGGAAGTTCTCTGGGCTTGCTAGCTTTGAATATTTTTAGAAGTGACTTTAAGCTGAAAATGCTAGTCAGTTTGCTAGCCTAGACCAAAGCTGACAGCCCTTTTTGGGGTTAGAACTCACCCTCACTCTTAGGAGAGTTGTCAGAGATGATAGTGTTCAAGGTTTCCTTGCTGGTACTTTCTGGATTGCTGTAATGAGCTATGGTGGTGAAAGCACCAAGAACATGAATTAAAACAAACAAAGAAACAACATTAACAGCTCATTCTTGCCACACAGTTAAAGAAACAAAGACCCTCCCAAACTCTGCCTTCACACTTCTTTTGGTTCCCCACACTAGGGGGAACTGTTCCAAGAGGGAGGCTTCTTCTCCTTCCCACCTGGCTACTCTGGACACCCTCTTGTCCTTTCCTGATGACTGAGCGCTAAGACATCTGCTTATCTGTCCCCCACTAGCTATTTGAAGGTTCTCAGACCACTGCATCTCAGGACAGTTTTGTGTCTTTCAGGGATGAAATGTACGCAGAGCTTATTCTGGAAAGGAAAGGGCTCTGTCCAAAGCCAGAGGCAGAGACAAGTCCTCATCATTGATGCCTGCTCATTCCATGAAGTAGCTTTGGACTACTCTTGTGCAGAAAACTATTTCTGCTGCCCTGGGGCTGACAGGGACCTGGAGCATGACCACGCTTATAGCTCCCAGTTACTAGTCATAGTTTCCCAATGAAAGGGACTTTGGTACCAAAGACAATATGATCAGAATATTCTGTGTCTGTCTGTGTCAATATGACCTTAGAGCAGTAGGACCAGAAAGTAGAGTTTCCAAGTTATGTGGCTAGTGGCTACAGTCCTGAAGGAATCAAAAAACCTCCAGTGTGTCTATGAGCAAAATGAGGAGGAATGTGTAGCTACTGGCTTCGTTCTAGGACACTGCAGTCCCTAAGTCTAGCCTAAACTCATTGCCAGAGTAATGAAAGAGCAGAGATGAGTTTGAGGGAGTGCAAAAGAACATGAGCTCACCCTGGAGGTCTTAAGCTGCCAAGATTTTCCTGAAAAGGGAGCCGATTTCATGCAGACAGAATACAAGGACTTGAATGTCCCCAATAGGAAAGTTTCTATTAAAAAAAACCAAACCCAGACATGGACTTTTATATAAAATGTGAAAATTCTTCTGTTGTTTATGAAATCAACTCTTTAAGGGGGGTAATGAGGGAAGAAGAAAAGAAGCTGTTTGTTAGCAAAATGAAATCCAGACAAATATTTATAGCTACTTTCAAGTGGCTTGTTCTAACATGAGTTGACTATCCTTAATACCTTCCCTTTAGCACCATTAAGCATCTCACTGGGACTCAGAACAAATTTATGAATGTCTTACAAAAGTCAACAAGCCACAGGAAGAAAATAAATAAAAAAGAGCCTTATGCATACAGTGCTTCATCACAAGAACTCAAACAAAGAAGGTCATGTTCATCATTTCCTCAAAGAGGGGAAAAGCCAAGAAGACTGATGAAAGATGACACAAGACTTGGCTGATTTTAGATCTCCACCTAAGAGGAGTTTCTGTAGGTGCTACCAGGGTGGCCACACTCTTTACAAGCTGCTTCCCTGCCTCTTGCCACATCTCCCATGTTCTGGTAATCACTGTGCTCCATCAGAGCTGTGGCTTCTGTGTGGATGCAGAGATAGGTGGGAATGACAGGAGTCTGAACTACGAAGTCACTTGAGTAGATAAAGTCCTATCTAATAGTGTGGGTTAATGGGTTTAATAGAATTGAGTGGAGGAATAGAATTGTTGGAACCTGTCTATCAGACAGATAGATAGGTATTGGCACAGGGGAGTTGATGGTAAATCAGGTGACCAAATGTGACTCTACTTGAGATGGGAGTTGAGTGTGGCCAGAGGTAATATTCATGCTGGGTTAGGCTGTAATGTAACTTTTCTCAGCAGCTTTTCAAGAATTGATATAAAGGGGGTCTGGTGGTAGTTGTTGCTGGTTCCCTGTTGTATTTAGGTGCTGTGATATACAGAACAGGAATTCATTAGGAGCCTGATGCAGTCAATGAGTTTTTTTATCAATTCTAGAAAGCTCCAGGGCCAGAAGGGCAATTCTTTCAGTGACAACAACATGGTGAAAGAGGGATGACATCTGCATGGTTCATCTCTAGAGCTTAAAGCTGGACTGATCAGAGGCTGTAGCAGGAAGAAAGCTCTCATCCAAGGCAGTGAGGCTCCACCCAGAGCATTAGTGGAAGCCAAGTAATCCACTGTAGTGCGGTGACATTTGGGATTGGGTTCATGTATGGAGCATGGGCATAAGTCTGTGCTTTAGGGAAATGTTAAAACTAGTGGAGAGATGGAGAGTGTGGAAGGGATCTGCCTGGGAGGATGAGAGATGGGGAAAAGGTTAGACTGCACCATGATGGGTTGATAAGCTTGAATTAAACCTGACACTGGAGAAGTGGTTTGGTGGTGTGTTTTTTTTTTTTGTTTGTTTGTTGTTTGTTTTTTGGTTTTTTTTAAGTACTGTAGCTGGGTTTATGGCAAAACAGTCATTCTGACTGGAGAAAACTCCTTTCTTGGGGCACCTGTGTAATTTTGGATGAATCACTGAGTTGTTCTGACAGTTCTCAAACCTGTGCTCTATTCTCCTTTTCCCCAGCTTTTGGAAATCTGATCAGAATTGAAACAGAGGGATTTTGTATTCCCACGATAGAGAAGCACATGTGTGCACACAACATGATGCCAGCACATCCAGCAGTGCTGGATTTTACTGAAAGGGGAGTCATTGTCCCTACGTAGCTGCAGAAGCATGTGTCACACTAGGTGACCACTGTTGCAGGAGAAGGCTCATCTCTTTAGTCCCTAGAGTTTTGTGAAATACTATGCAACTCCATGAATGAAGATCTTCATTACTATTTGTGATGTTCCTGGGTTTGAAGTTATCTGGCAAAGGTATCTGTTTGCTCTTGCCTGGAGACTCTGCAGCTGATGTCAAGCAGAGAGGATGGCTCTAAGGTCTTTTTGAGCTGTGGGGCTAATGGAGCTATGGTGGTTTGAGCTTTGGTTGCCTTATGTTGTGTCTGTGGCATATCAAGCTATCAACACCCTGCAGCTCCACAGTGGATACACAGAGACTGTGTTAGCCTGTTTCCCTCCTCCAGAACAGTGTACTCTTATTACTCTTGCTATTACTATCCCTGTCCTTGCACAAGCAAGGAACACTGAGAAGCTTTGTCACCAAACGTGAGTTAGAAACAGTCTGTGTTCCTTGTTAGGGTTTAGTGCTGCCTTCAAGTGCAGATCATTTAAACCTCAGTGAGAGTGGGGGACAGCTTTATATGTGTCCATTTTTAGCTCATGGAGTGTAATAATCCTTTGGAAAGGAAACTTACAGGACATTTGTCATTCTTATTTGCTAACTCATTTTCAAGCAAAACTGAAAGATCTACACCCATGAGAGAGCCTGCAAAGTTCAGGTGAAGGGGAGTGGAAAAACCAACCCTCAAACTTTTCATAATTCATGCAGAAAAGAACAGGGGAGGGGAGGAAAACAAGCGAGGGATAGGGATGATGAAAGAGCCTCATGGTTTTGAACAGTTTTTTCTAGGGTTAACATCAGCCTGCTGCAGACTGTAACTTTTACATGGTTTCAGAGCAGGAGAAAGTCTAACAGCTCAAGAGTATTTGCTGTTGTAAATTGTTATCCAGAATCCCACCGCTTTTGGTTTATCTTTCATGCATGTCCTTTCCTTCAATATTGAAACTAATTTTCTGCTTTATGGCATGACATAAACTGATAACAAAACCCTCAATAGTTACTTTAAGCACTTATTTTCTTTCAAACATTTTGTCTTGCCGAATTACTGAGTTGGCTGTAATGACCTTGATGTAAACTTGTACTTTTGAACTTATGCGAGGATCAAAGACAAAACAATGCTAAATAAAGGCTGGAATCTGGAAATGATCCATGTGAAGTTGGCATCAGTCTTCCATCTTCCCCCCCCCCCCCCCCCCAATTAATTTTTTCAGTGTGGAGCCCAGAGTAAATTTGCTCAGTTCAAAAGTGGAAAAAAAAAAATTTTTATAAATGCCAGCTCTGCAACAATTGTGGTGTCTGAAAGTTGATCTGCCATGTTTCTTGAGTGTTATCATCATCTATATAAATCATGCACAAATGGCACAGGAAAGAACCCTTTGTGTTGTTTTTTGATGTCTCTCTTGCTTGGGTTCTCTGACCAGAGTAAAATGCTAGCCAGGAAAAGTAGTAGATAGCACTCAACTCCAGGTTGAGGTATTTGGGAGAGGCTGTGTCATTTGTCTGTAGTAATTCTCTCTGATTTATTTGACAAATGAAGAAAGTAAGAGTTCAACACCACTAGGCTCTGTTTGTGAATTTTGATTTATTTTTTTAACTGTTATTGAATTTTAGAAAAATGGATTGGCTGGTTATCATTTCTAAAGAAAGCAGACAAAATTGTACTTAATAGTGAGGTTAGAACTTTGCTGCACTGATCTGAAGAAATGAGGGATAAGTTGTGCTAGAAATATCAGTCTTGCTTCACAGTTTTTCTGACTGCTGGCACTGGAATTGAGAGGAGGTTTTGTGATCTATTAAAACTGACAGTTAGTTTTGCTTAAGGTAACTTAAAATTCTAAAAACAAATGCTCTGGAAATCTTATGCTGCTGTGTGTGAACCTGCAGAGGAACAGAAGTCCTTTCCAGAAGTGGCCTCTGATTTTTTGTGGGCCTCTCCTCTTAAATGCTTGACCTGAAGTACTTGATCAGAGATTGAGAGCATCTGCAGCTTTCCTTGGATTTAGCTGGAAAAGAAGGGTGGCTGTCGGGGGAAACCAGGCCTGCTTTGTCACTTAGGTTGGACACTCAGAACGAGGAGACATATTTAAGCACCCTATCTGACACATTTGCTTGTGTTATGAGGGCAGTCAGAGCCGAAACAGCTGCAATAACCCAGTTTCCCAGGTTGTCTATACTTTATCTTGTAGCCTGCTCTTCACTGTCAGTAGGTGGTAGAAACAGAAGGCTATCCAGGGTCAAGGACAAGAGTAGTTTTCTCTTTAGAAAGAAAACAAGTTGCTACCCTCAGCCTCCCTCATGTTCCCCTTGATGTTGAAATTAATAAAATCCCCACTGTATCCATCAGAGCTCCTTCATAGGTTTGTTGAGTTTCCAGTGAGTAAGTATCTATAAAAGTTGAATATTTAAGAAGTTAATTTTCCAGGCTTTTAGTGGCATTAAACATTAGATAGGTTTTTAGGGAAACCTGATCCTGCAGCAGCTGTAAATCCCTAACAGTAACATTTTTTTTTTTCCAGCCACAGAGTCTTTAAAATATTAAGAGGGTTTTTTAACTTTTATTTATTCCAGTAGTCATTTTTCCAGCTGTTGAGCTGATCAACACTTTCATTTTTCTTTGCTCCCAGCCCATCATCTATTTTCACTTTTTTTTTTTTAACAAGGAGGAAGCTGCATTGATTTATTGGTCTTATTCCTAAAAATATATTTGAGTGCAATTAAAGGAAGCTTGTCACTGGTGCCTGGATTTCACAGAAATCCTCTCTGATCCTGCGGAGCAACATTTTGTAGGCATAAATACAGAAAAGAGGCTTCTGCCATTGACATAGCAACAAAATACTTGTATTTATTTGTACATGCCAGCCCAGTTCTGACATCAGTGGCACCAGTGTAGAGTTAGATCTAAATCTTCTTGGAACACTGTGGTCCTGCGCTGTGGAGTAATGCTGGCACACAAAAGGCTCCCAGTAGCTTTCCAGTCTTGCCTCATGGAGACCCTCTGCTCACAAAAACCCTACTCTTCACTAAGAAGTTCTCCACTTCTGATTAGTATTCTGTGCCATTTACCCTTCCCCGCCCTCAATTGCCAGGGAGGGCAATGTGGCAGTAGGCTGGCTGCAGGTCAGAGCAGTGGAAAAGGCCATTCCCAGGGCCCGCACCAAAGTCTCTTCTAACTTGTGCTAGACCCACTGCAAGGGTCTAGCTTTACACTATGTACTTCTGGTGGAGAGAACTGCCTGATGCTGAAGGTGAGTGACTGGGGGGAAAAGCTTGAGACTAGCCAGAATCCTGAGAACTTACAGTGGTATTGCCCATGCCTCAAGAACACCATATCCTTTCAAATCCTGTAGCCGACTCTGCAGCATTAAAGGTCCTGTCATATGCTTGTGGACTCTTCACTGATCTATCTTGATTTCATTGTATAAAAACAATTAGGAAACAGCAACAATTACATCACTACTAATAGCTCAATATCACAAACATCTGAAGAAATTTCAATCATCAGATGAGGAAAACA
>JANIJG010014634.1:28527-45520 GCA_024611175.1 Megaceryle torquata
ATAAAAACAATTAGGAAAGAGCAACAATTAAATCAGTTCTAAGAGCTCAGTATCAGCAACATCTGAAGAGATTTCAAGGGGCAGATGAGGAAAACAGTGTCTGTACTTCTGCTAGTAATTTTCTCATTTATAAAAGGAGTTGTATTGTGGAAATTGCATAACCTGGAACTTGAATGAAAAATTAATAGGATTCACATAAAGGGATAATTTTCCTAAGAGGAAAAAATTAATTCCCAAGGACGTGAATGGCTCAGTATTTTGAGCGCACAGGTTACCACCAAATGAGAATTTAACAGACCTGGTTGCAAATAGCCCCTCTCTGTTGTGCAACTCTGGGTTTAGAACATCATGGAATGTCATGGTCAGTGGGGTTTCTGTGGAGTGGAACAATGTGCCTTTAACTCAACCACTTTCTAATGAAGAGATTAGGTTGGATTTGGTGGCTTGTACTGATTATACGTGACTAGAGATCAGCCTTTTTTCTTAGAAAAATATCTTCTACTTTGTCTGAGGGAATGAAACAATGCACTAAGGCAATCACAGCCAAGTGACACAAGTCCCAGTGCCACACATTCCTGCTTGGTACATTTCAGCTTTCAGTTATTGTATAGTAGGTTTAAAATAGTTTGACATTCACTGGTCTGTATCTGAGTTATCTTTCTCCTTCCATCTCTTTTATGTAGGCAGTGGGTTCTTGGATGGCACTCCCAGATTTCTTGGAGGAGGCCATTCTTTACACCCACTGATGTTGAATGCTTTGCAACCACAGTTCTGCATATTCTCACTGTCCTCTAAAGACTGGTGTGGGACAAGGTCCTGCTCTCCTTTCTTTAGTTGTTCTAAAGATTGTGCCTTTTGCCTGGACTGTTGCTCAAGTATTTTTTTACAAGTCCAGACTCTCATTCTGCCCTTGAGAGCTCCTGGCCTTCTTTGTCAGGATTTTGTTTGTACAAGTCTTTCCCTAGCCTGGCTTTTGAGGGAGTTGGAAATGCTCAAGAGAAAGGATCTTGATACAGATGTAGATTTGTTATTATTTGTAGTGAAAAAAATCAGGTGCTCCCCTTGGCCTAATGTCCAAGATATGTTTAACCAAAGGACAGATCAGCTGATAATCAAGGTTCTTATACATTAGAGGAAACATCAATCACTGTTTCATTCATGACTTTTTAAATTTATTTCACCCCTCCACCCCCACCCCAGTAAAACTGTTGGCATGAAATCTAATTTGCCCATCAAAGCTAATCCTATCACAAGGCCACTCCTTTCATCACTGCTGTGAGGCAAGGTTACCCCAGACAAGGTGAAATTGCTGAAGTTTATCTACCACTACCCAGAGGTCATGTTCCAGATGGGCATGTGGTTTGGTTTGCCTCCCTGCTCTCCCTCCCCTGTGGCAGCACCCTCTCTCTCAAGCCAGGGAGCAGCTTTGCAGGCTTTGTCCCTACTAGCAGAAAATGGTATGGCTCGGTTATGTTGTGAACCCAGTCAGGAGGCAGTTTGCCTCCTGCCTTTTTAATGTGGTCAGTTGAAGGTACCTACTGTCATGCTCTGCCAATTTCCATTAGACCCAGGCAGGAGCTGCTGTAGGTTTCTCAGCCTCTTGGAGCATTCTTCAGAAGTCATGGTGTATCCCAGGGACTGCTGCAGTTTAGCTGTTGTGGATGCAATGGCCATGGAAACGACACAGTGTAGAACAGAGACAGTTTAGAAAAAGCTGCTCAGTTGCAGTTTTCCAGGCCCATCAACTTTATAATTTGCTTTCAGGAGAGAATGTGTAACTATTTTCTTTCTAATAATTTTCTTTTTTTCTGTCTTCATCATTTCCCTAAAATGATAGAAGTAAAAAAGTGGTACGTTATGCAGTTGAAAAGGAATTTGCTGTGTCCATCATCCTTCTGAAGAGATGTAACTAGATGCAGAGGCAGAAGTGTCTATAGAATTGCACTGTACATAGGACAAATAGAGTTTTACAAATTGACATCATTATTGCTACTGTACCATACTTGTAATTCATGTATCGTTTGCAAAATGCAGCCTATTCCTGTCTGAGATAGATTTCAGTCAATAAGCATTCTGTGTTGGTGTCTGATTTATGGTGTACTGAAATCAGTGTCCTTCGTCTGATCTTGAGGTATGCAGGTGAAGGAGAATAAACACAAGAACAAACTGTAACCCAGTTTTGTAGACTTATTCCATCATTATTTGTGCATCCGTTTCTGTGTCAAGTTTTGGGATTGTATGCTCTGTGTTATTCTTGCATATCTTTCTGTAATTTTTACCTGCCATAATCACAATTCCATGGTCTCTTTCAGGAGTGAGGCCTGTAAACTGTTGCAAATGTATATTTGAAAATGTAAGCATTAGGATTCGAGAAGAGATTCTTGTAGTTAAACTGTCTGACAAGCAGCTTTTGAAGACTACCAGATACTCAGGATTCTCTTTTGCCCCTTAAGTTTGGCAGTAGATTCAGAAATGAGGAAGAAGTCTGAATGCCAACTTGAACCCAAATGAAAACTTCATAGCAAGATCCGAAGATGCAACCCAAGGTTTTTCTAATTTTTTTTTTTGTTGTTTTTAAAGTTCAGGGCCCATCCAAGGTATAAATAGTGGATGAATTCCACCTCTGATAAGTACCCAAAACAAAGCAAAGGTAACTTATATGGAATCTAAGGTAACTTATATCTCCATAACTAAACCCATTAATAGTGAAATTCCCAATGTCATAAATGTAAGGACATGTGCAAAGAAGTCACGTTATTTTTTTGCCTTAAAGAATAGGACAAATTAAGTTTGAGATCTGGCTTTTTCCTTACCTCTCCGTTTCTCATCTGTTGTGCAGGTTTTGGTGTCAACAGAGTCATTTCAGCCATATGCTCATCACTTTTCCCCCTAATACAGCCTACCTAAGGTCCTGTCACTGTGGATATGCTTTGTCTACTGTGGAGTATTAGTTCAGTGGATTTCTGCAACTTTGTCAAAATGGGGAATGGTGCACAATACCAGTATAACTGGACAGGACTGGGCTGGATGGTCTTTGGAGAATAGGTTTTATTTAATTTCTCTAAGAAATTGCTCAGCGTGTCTGTGTGAAGTTTTCTAAACCTTCACACCAGCGTGAACAAATACTGGAGAATTTAAGCAGTGTTTTTGCAATGACTTGCAATCTTTAGTACTTGAGTCTGTGGGAAGAAACAGAAAAAGATCTGTACTGTGTCATCCCAGAAGTGCAAGTAGTCCTCTAGCTTGGGTATGATTTGGGTCATAACAGTTGTGTAAGGAGAAATCTAACACAGTGAGAATAGTGATATTTCCCCTGATTATACCTTCCTAGCCTGCAGTAGTCTGCAATGGAGAAACTTTTGAACTATAAATTTATTCTTCTTTTCCCCCTGCCTGAGATCAGTGGCAGCTGCAGGCACTTGGTAATCTCTGAAGCCCAGACTAACTATATTTAAGTTGCTACATATAGACATAGACACCTATGAGCATGTGGGTACCATTGAAGAGGACTGGAAATTTCCCATTTGCCTTTCTGGGGATTGGGTCAGGCCCTATTTCAGGTAACCAGCTTGGGGGGTGGGGGTGGGGGAATTAGATGAAGTAGCTTGTGCAAGATGGTTGAACAAATGGGACAAATGGCTGACAAGGCTCAGGAGCTCCGGATGCCATTCCTGCACTCCGACTGCTCAGTTAAATCCATTCTCATGTAGAAAGAGCTCATGCTGGTAAGCATGCAGTAGGGATGCAAAGGCATCTCGATGGTGTTTTGTCAGAGCACAGTGCTGCAGTGTTATCGCTGTTCTTTACAGCAGTGTCTGGAGAGAGCAGGAGCTCACAGGATGCTTTAGTATGACTACTGCTTGGCTAACAATGTGACTGAAACAGAGCCTCCATCTGTTGGTCCAGAAAGGATTCATGATTTTCAGTCCTTCTGTTCACCCTGAAGTGTATATGTGTATCTAGTTACATAATTTAGTACCTCTATTTCAAATGAAGGCATTTTAGAGAGGGGGAAGGCACAGAGTCATCAGAATTTGCTGATGGGAAGTAGGTATAATTTGGGGATTTATCCTGTACAGGCTACAGCTACTCAACTCATCTTGGGGAGATGAGCCAACGTAGCAGTGAGCTGTGCCCCAATTATGTGCTGAGGCCAAGATCCCTTTCCTTTTGAAGGCAGGCAGAGTTAAACCATTGACTTCATTGCAGTGGAGTTAAGCCTGTAAATAGTTTGTAACACTTGCATATCATTAGTTACTCTTATGGCCAGATCTAAGCATACTTGATCTCTGGAGGAATTTGGCTTTGCATAGTCAGACATTCCTCATTTCTCATTAGTTAGGTAAACACAAGTGTGGAGAAGTTGGGTTTGTCCTCTTTACCCAGTTGGTTCTTCCTGAGAGGGTAACGAATGCTTTTTCAGAACTAAGTGAAATGTAGCGTTTCTGAAAAGAAATCTGTAGTTTCTCACAACAAACTACGACTATAACAGCTGAGCAGGGAAGGCTCAGGCTCTGCATAGGTTGAAGTCTTTTGTGATGTGGGGCTGTTGGCATCTGCTCTGCATGTCAAAGACCATG
This sequence comes from Megaceryle torquata, assembly GCA_024611175.1. Lineage (NCBI taxonomy): Eukaryota > Metazoa > Chordata > Aves > Coraciiformes > Cerylidae > Megaceryle > Megaceryle torquata. Next base: position 33,108 of record JANIJG010014634.1, read on the forward strand.
AGGACAGCAAGTGAGCGGTTCAACAGCTGGGATGGGAATCAAGGGGAACAGCAGTGAGCTGTCATCTGAAGGCTACAGCAAAGGCTTTAGAATACTGTCTGTCATTTAGCATGATTTGCTTTGTAGTATATTAAGCTTACATAAACTCTACCTCTCTCGCTTTTTCTTTGTCTTCTATTTCCCAGTACAATTGCTACTTGTTCTTTCACAATCATACCCAGAGAGAGGCTTTCCTATGGATATATCATTAAGAAAAGCAATCAGCAGGTGCACTTGGCGCATCACGTACAAACGAGCAGGCTGCAATACTGATGCTGGAGTAGCAGCCAAAAGGTGGGAAACTGGATGCACACAAAAAGGGTATGTCAAGGTCTGAGTTACTTGTAAATTCCCTTCCTCAGTCATGATGGGGAATGATCACAAGACTCAACACTGGGTGGTCAAACATGGCCCTAAAGTGGGAGATGGTTTAATGTACTGGAACAAGTCATGCTGCCATGACATGACAGGGGCATGGCTTGGATAAGCAGACACAAGACCTTCTGTTAACATCTAATGTTAATTGCTGTTTGTTTGCAGTTAGGTTTTATCACTCATTAAGTTGTTTGCCTGTTTTGACCTTCATTTCAACAAGGCCAAGTTTCTGTATCTTAATTATATGCAATGCACTTACAGTTCATATTTGTCTTTGAAGAACTGAATGAGTTTCATCTTGTCTGGTTGATATCTCTGGGCAAATTCCATGCAGAAAGCATTGGGCAGCCACACCCAGGGCCAAACTTTTCTCAAAAACACCAGGGATCATTTTTTTCCAATGCTGTACATGCAAATGCAAAACACCAAGCTAGCCACTTTTATTTGCAGTTTCCAAGTTCAAAGGCTTGGACCTGGACATGTGGGTAGGAAATCAGTCTGAGACTTACTTAACTTGACCTTGCAGTTAAGCTTGATATCTAAATATCTGTGGGAGTGATCCCTAGGCCTGAAGTTACTGTCTGAGGATAGTATTGTATTATTTTCTTAAGGGCTGTGTGAGTCAAATCGTGAGTTGTTTTATCACTCTAATTAGTCTATGTATGGTGGGGGGAGGAGACAGCTATACAAAAGGACAAAAGCAAAACATTACCAGGAGTCCCTGTAAACTTGTGAGGCTTTCCATATGATTTTTCTGGTGGAGAAATAAAACTCTTCTAACCTCTTTCATCTTGACTACAACAGTGAAATGTCTCTTCCATATGTCAGTGGTATAATCTACGTAATGAACAAAACTTTACAGATGGACTGGCTGATGCAATGGACATTCTTTTCATAAATTTCCTCCCACTTTTTATAATTTTCTTTGGTTTCCCACAAGATGGTCTGAATATTGACAATTACTGAGATATTACTTCCTATGTTGCATAATTTATAAAAGTGCTGTAATTCAGTGAGGTGAGATTTTTGTTCCAGAATAATCAATGGCACAAAATAGCTAGAGGAAAAGAAGGCAGACATTAAGAAGAGAGGACCTCCCACAAAAAAAAAACCCCAAACCGCTTTAGAACGTGTGTGCCCTTTTAAAAACAAATAAATAAACAAACCCCACTCTGATTTCATACTTTACTTTTTGACCAATGCCATTAAGTTAATGGGGTTTTTTCTCCCCACAATTTATGCACGATACAGCTTTTCTGACTGTTCTGGAACTTGTTTGTGCCCTTGGCTTCTGAAGTTTTAAAAACTTGTTTTAGGTTTTTTACAAATGCTTTTTTTAAACTAAAGGCCTTTTAGGAATGCAGGAAAATATTTGTTTTGAAGTCCTGCTTTCACCTTCGTTGCTTTTCTTGGCCAAAGCTCACCACTTATTCAAATTCACAAAGTTCTAGGACTTCAGATTTTATTTCCGTAACCCTACTTGGTAGGTTAGAGATCAAATCCTTTCTTGATCCTCTCTCAGTCTTTCTCCAGTGGTGGTTGGTGGTGACATGGTTTTAAGCTCTGGTTCAATCTAGCCTCCCAGTTATTGCTGGATCAGAGAGGTAAAGTCAGAGAGGTTGAATTTACTATGACCATGTGTCCAGGACTTGGAAATGCCTTGTGGAAAACAAAAGTCTACTATGTATGAAAGAGGGCATTTTCTTTTGCTGCGTTACTGGGATGTGTCATCCCAGCCAAGAACCTGGAAGACATTAAGGTAGATGTGATTGTCACAAACATTGAGGTTTTAAATTTTTTTAATGGACCAGCTGCACTTTTAGCATATGACGTGGAACTGCAACCCACAAGTAGGTATGAAGGTGACATTTTGGTTATCCAGAAACAACAGTAATGTGCAAGAGTTCTCAGTTCTCATTAGGTATGTGTACGGGGAGGATATAAAATTTTATGTAGTGATGGTTTCCAATAAAAGGAAAGATATCTCACCCTTGGAGAGAAACTCAGACATTCACCCATCCAAAGAGTTTGCCTGAGGCCTCCCCAGACTTGCACTGTCCTTTTTTGTCTTTCATAGGTGCTTGATTGCTGGGTCTCCAGCATTTATTCTCTCTCAGAGTATGTCTGCCATCCAACTGAAGGTGTGACTGCTCCACCTCATGTACCCATACCAATGGCGGTGTAACGGCACCAGCAGATGCTTAGTTGCCAAACATATTTGCAGAGTCTCAGGCAAGCATGCTGAGCCTGAGCTAAGACTCCCACTGCTATCAGCCATACTTTTCTGCTAACAGGATCTGGTATCAGTAACACTACCTTGGGGATTTCTAAAAGAGTGATACAAGTACTTTGAATTGTGCTGTAAATGCATCTTCAGAAGTTCCTGCAGCTGGGATCAAAGCTGTACGGCATTGAGTAATAGGCACATATGGAGAATATCTGGTCCCTTCCCCAAATATTGTACATGTTCTCCTCGAGAGGTATTTTTTTATTTTGTTGGTTGAAATGCCAATGCCTCAGCTTTAAGCTGAAGCCTTTCATAGGTGTTTCCCTTCCATTTTCCTTTAGACTTTGTTCAGGTGTTGTACTAAATTATATTTCCCCTCCTGCCCACTTGCCTGGCACCATGACCTCTGAATGCTTTACTATCTGTTTTAGGCATTGTTCTGATACTTTTTGGTACAGACCTTGCAACCTCTGCTATACCAGGTGAACCAAAAAATGGGCTGTCTGAAACAGCTTACTCAGGGACTCACAGGCAGCAGGGAGTCAAGCTGGGAATTAAATCCATGTCTCTTGAATCCCAGTGAAGTGCTCTGCCCACTGTTGTTTCCTTCTCACTTCTAGAGGAAGGTAGAGAACTTCATGATCTTCCATAACAACATCATCCTGTTGAAATTGTATGTAAAACTCAGTGTTTTAAACCTGGGTGCTAAAAGTGACATGCATCCATTTATATTGTGTCATATTAAGTACACCTTTCAGAAGTGATGTCTGTCCTCAGCTTCCAGAGTTGCACCTACCCACTCCCTATGCAAACCACATGCTTTATTTTGAAGCCTAGTAGACATGCTCTGCTGATACAGCTCACAGGGATTTGTAAATTAGGAGACAAACTGTGGTCTCAGAGGGCCACTGATACCTTCTTGAACTTGAGAAAAATTGTCATCAATGTCAAATATAAATGCTGTTGGAAGAATGCAATTACACTTTGATCAATTTGAGATTCCCTTGGGGAAGAGAACATAGCCCATCCATTCCTGGTCCCATCTTGGATAATCTGTGGCAGAGGGAGGGAAGTGAGGTCCTGATTTATTATTTTCTGTGTGTAACATGATGCAATGGCTGTACAACAGAAAATGAGATTGTGTTTGTAGACTGAATGATTCCTAGTTGAAAATATATTCCTTTTTGTCCTTTTCTGCTCGTTCATCACTGGTACACAGATCCCAATTTCCTCTAGCATATTTTAATTCCTGGTTAGCAACTGACTTGTTAAGAGCTGTTAATCTCTGGGATTTTGGTCACCTTTCTGGACTCACTGAATGCTTAATAAACTCTCAATATCCAGATTATATCAGTTAACCGAAATTTGTTAGAGAATACACATAATATTGTTATTGTCTCCTTGACTGGGTGAGTGCGTCAGCATTTCCAAAGTAAATGCAAATGTGCTTTCCATGAGTGTTTCTGCCAGTAAAATCTGATCTTTCCAAGGCTCATGGCAAGCTCATGCAAAAGATGTGCAGAAGGAGCAACTATATAAATATTCAAATGACCATTCCCATTAACTCTTCATTTAGCTCTCCTGATTTCTGCATTTCTTTTGATTGGGAAGGCATTTAGTCTGTGCAAAACCTCTGGTTTAGATAACCATGGGAGTCTGGCTTTACCCATTCATGCTTTCATGGAGAAAGCTGACTTGGGCAAGTTGTACTGACACAGTGGGTCTTCCTACTTAGTGCTGCATTTCCAGTTTTAGTGTGCTTTCCTGGGGACACTGAATGGAAAGAGTATCTCTACAATGTTGTTAGGTTGGCAGGAACCTCTGAAGATCAGCTAGTCTGTCTACACCCTGAGGAGACAAGGCAAGGATGACTAAAGCAGGTTCCTCAAGGCCATGTTACACGTCTTCAAGGGTGGAGACTCCACAGCCTTGCAAGGCAATTTGTTCCCTTGTTAAAACCACCCTCACAATAAAGCAACTTTTCCTTGTTTTTAATGGAGTTTCCTGTATTTCAATCTGCCCCTTGCCCTTTGTGCTTTCACTGGATACCCCTGAAAAGACTCTGGCTTTGTTGTCTTTTCTCTACCCATCAGGTATTTATCCTTTCAGCTCTGTATTCCTGTTGTTATGCAATTTTCTAAGCACTTCACTGTTCATTTAAAAACAGGATTTTTGCTTTCTCAGAGGGCCGTTTAACATTTTTACTCTAGAGGTACAGGAATGAGGAGCAGGGTTGGTTTGGATTAGAAATGATATCCAGCCCTATGATAGTCTCCCCTACAGAATGTGCTGCCTCCCACACTGACAGCTCTCCTCTGCGTGGAGAGGTGCACACCTATAGCACTGTGTGGTTATCATCCTAATATTAAGCAAATACCTTTTGTTCTACTTGCCCATGTGTACCAAATCCTTGGCATGAGGAAATGTCGCCTGGTGTGGGACAGAGAAAGGTGCATTTGCTTTCATAGCTCATGCTGAGACACTAGTCTCATTTACTTCTCCTTTTTCTCTTCCCCATATTCTCTGCCTTATTATAACTCAGCTAGGGACAGAAAAAATGTTGCCTTCTCTGGTTGGTTAGTTCAGTGGCAACTCTTAAAAAAAAAAAATTAAAAAATTAGTCCTAATTAAGGAGTTGTCCTCATGATTTGTGGTTTTGTATACTGGAAAGCAGGCCAAGGCTGTCTGATTTCATTTCTGTAAAAGAATGTAACTCCAGTCCCTTGCCAGTTTATACCATTCCCCATGCCGGGCAGTAGATAATTTCTCATGGTCCCAAAGCTTTCAACAATGCTCCATTATGTTTCATGACTCATAAATGGGCTGGTGCCCATGGAAAGCCATGTGTCTCAGTGCAGGCAGTACAGCTCCCCGCAGTATGTTTGAACTGATTTCATAGCCTCCAAAGCTAGCATGGTTTATTATTTTCATGACTTGCTCACTGTTCTCATTGTTGCTAAGACCATATTGCCTCAGTAGCAGGAATAATTAAAGGCCCTGATTCATTTCAATGCGAAATTAAAAGCATGATATGCAGAGCTTCAAATGCATGTGGAAGAAAACAAGATCAAACAAAAGATTGATCTAAAGTTCTAGTAGCTCTTTGAGCTAAGCAGCTCCTATAAACTGCGAAGACAGCTGAGAGATAAGACAATGTTATCTGGATTGAGACAGCTGTAGAGGTTATTGCTGGTTTACCCGTGCACTCAGGACTCCACAGATTAATGTCGTGTGCTCTTTACTAAATCAGAATTAACTGAAAGATTAGAAAGATACGATACATAGTCTTGAGCCTGCTTCTGCAACCTTTATTCAATGGAGCTGAGTCAATGAAGCCAACTGTTACTTGCATAATTATCATTACTTGCTTCTTTCAGGCTGCTAAATACTGTGCAATCATATGTGAAGCCACAGTCCTGACCTCTACACCTGAATAAAGAGTGGGAGAATATAGTGTTGTGTTTATGGCCTGATGCTGTTTTTATTAATGTCCATGGAAAAACTGCTGGTTGGCTTCTGTCCTCAGGATTTTTTAATCCTATTGTGATTTCCTGGGGTTTTGATTCAATTGGCATGATCTCAGCAGCCTTGTGATACGGGGAGGGCTGTTCCAGAGGGGCTAGTTTGGAATGGAAGCCAAAGGGGGATCAGTTTAGGAGGGTTGAATTGAGCGGTTTTGTCTGTTGTTGTAAAGCCATTTTGTAATACTCAGATATCTTATTGAAACTGCTGCCAGGTACTGTTGCAAGCATATGACTGTGGAAATAGCTGCTTGAGTAATAAGAACAATGGAATTGAGAAAAAATGAATTATTATTTCTCTATTTTTTTTTTCTTCCATCTTGGATAATAAACCCAAAGAAGTCAGTATTACTTTATGCCTAGTTAGATTCACTTTCAGATTCTTATATTCTAGGCTAAGATAACATTTAAGTTGTAATACAATAGATGGAAGACTTATTTATTTTTAAAAGATAATCCTTTTCCTTCACATTTTTGTTCATTTATTCAGTCTTAGATATTTTAATTTTTAGAAAATTGCTTTCGGGTTTAGCCTTGAAAAAGCATGCATAAAATATTGTAGGATGCACTTGATTATTAAGTTGCTCTTCGTGCCATAATTTCCCAGTTGCGATTTCTTTTTTATGATTTAGCCAATTATGAAGTTTTTAATGTACATATTTATTTGAAAGGGTTGAATATATTTGGTCTAGTGAAAGAAGAGTATATTCTGTAAACAGATATGTTCCTTCAGCAGAGCTTCATCTGTTCAGTCATTTTTTTTGGAAAGAGTTGCAGCGTTAACATTGGAAATGTACTTGGTTGCTTGAAACAATCACTGGGCATTTGTAAAACTTCAAGAAGTAAAGCACGTGTGGATCTGTTGTGATGCCTAATAATTCATTTAGTGCACTGTGGATTAATGATTATAATGACTATATGTGGTAATCCTGCTACCACCTTCACCTCCCCCTTCCTCTCTTGCCCCTTTTCCCCCTGAAATAGGCAAGCAAATAAAAATCCAGCAGCAGACAGTATCAAGCGTGTTGTTAGGCAGACTTGGCTGGCAGCAGGTATCTGTGTTTACCACCCTTGGCAAGATTCAGGATTCATTGATTCACGAGTCCAGGTTTCCCACAGTGTGGCCCATACTTGTGGCGCCCATCAATTTTCCACAGGCTGTAACAGGGAAATTTCCGTGCTGTGGACCAAGCTCAATGATTGCAAACTACAGAGGATGCAGTCCCTAGCTGCAACTAAGTTCATGTAGCTGAAGCCCAACAACCTGGATTTTTTTCTCTGATGCTGGGGGAGGCAAGAACAGCAATTAATTAGCTAGATGAGCTTTTCCATTGTGAAGAGTCTAGTCTCGTGATCCTAGACATGTTTCATTGCAAAGCAAAGGGAAGATTTATTTATGAAAGCTTAAGGCAAAGGTACAGATAGTTATGTAAAAGTTTTGGAAACAACCTAAAATCCTTGTAGCAGCCTGGGGAGCTGTTTCCCCAATTCTCATGAAGAGTGCCCTCCTTCCATCCCACCTCTGACCAACTCTAGACTAGCCACCTGTCTAGACATGCTCTTTGGGGGTTTTTCCTCTCAATTCAAATGCAAATGTTGTGCTCATATGTTGCTCAGGAGGTTGGCAGCTAACTTACTCTGGGTGCAGTTACATGAATATTTTCCCCAGCAGCAGCGGAAATTCAGAAGTTTTGCCCCCACGTTTGGCCACTTGTTCTTGGCACTGTATTAGACAACTCATTGCCCCCTCTGTTGTGCTGAGGCAGCTCTTTATGGAGACACGAAATGATCCAAAATAAAAAACAAAACAAAACAAAAGCCAACCTGACTGCTACCCAAAAGAAGTTTGCCTGACCCAATTTACTGCATAGCCCCACAATCAGTTGCATCAGCAAAAGCAGACAGAAGGTAAGTCGAGGTGTTGGGATGGGAACAGGACATCTGGGTCAGACACGAAAGCAGCAACTTCTCAAACTCTATTATTTTTCTTGGAAAAGCAGTTGTGTAATTACTTCTTCAGCTTGTGGTTGTACGGTACCAGATCTGTGCATCCAGAGGTAGTAAATTGATGTAGGGATGGGAATGCAGTTGCCTTCCTGTTGAGCGCAAGATGCAGAATCCCTAAGGGCTGTGCCATTTTACTTTGGCTTTATGCTGGTGGCAGGGGGATGGAGAATATCGATCCAGCATAAAATTAGAGTGGTGCAGGCACGTGATATTTGATCTGGCAGAAAGCCTGCTGGTCCAAAGTTGACATGTTGAAATGTTTTGAACAAATTTGAACCAACAGAGCTTATACGTGTGCTGCATTTTATCCCATGCAGCTGCAGCATTTTTGGTCAAGATACAAACTGGACTCTGTGTATCATCAAACCATGACATAGAGGTCTTGTTTTTCTTTCCCCATCACCTCTCTTTGAAGGAAGCTGTTGAGCTCCTGAATGAGGTATTTCCTTCCTACCTTCATGGTCCCTACGTATCCTTATCACTGTTTGAAGTTAGTGCTGTTCCATGCCTCCTGTGTTGTTAAAAACATAATTGGGAGCATGGACACTTTGCTACACCCTGCTTGGCTTCTCACAGAGACTGTACAAGACCTTTAGATGTGCCATTGCAACAGCAAGCAGACTGACAAACAAAGTGCTTGTTTGGACACAAGCTTTTGGGACAAATCTGCCTCATTTCCCTCTGTCAGGATTTGGGATTCCTGAGGTCTTGGAGGGAATGGGAAAAGCAACCTCCTCAGAGGTTGAGGAAAGTGAACTACATGGCTATTGTTTCCATCACTGAGGTGAAGTTCAGATACAGGTGTAGATGGAAAATGGGAGTGTTTGCTGCAGATAATATGGAGTTAATGCTCTTAACCAGTAGCTTGTGTGATAGAGGTTTATACATTTATCCAAAATACAGGCTTTGCAAATGCTTCTTTGATAAGCATTTCTGTTCCAGAAAGTCTAGTTGCTTCTGATGTTTCACTCTATACCGTAGTTCCTGGCCTAAGTTCTAGCTGGCAGATGTGGACAAAAGCTGCCTCTTGGCAGGAGAGCAAGGTTTGGTCCTGATGTCCATCGGGACCAGAGCCTCTCCCCTGAGGCTGCTGCTGAGGAGATGCAGAGCTGAGGGTGGCCAGACAGTAGCTGTTAAAGAGCAATTACTGTCATGGATCAGATTTGCTAACATAATAAGTTAATGCCTAAATAAAATTAGTTAGAACCTAGTTAAGATATCATACTGCATCTGAGGAGTGATATAAGCTGATGCCTTCAGATACGCATTGAAAAGTGATTTCTGTCTGAAGGCTGGCAGAGTTTGAGATATTGTGTTATTGAATAAACGTCAAAATCTGTGAAAATACAGGCCCAGATATTGAAATAATCTGGGGTGCACAACTGGGAAGCTTATTTTTGAGCACAAGGGCTGTAAGTCTGAGCATATAATAATACGTGAAAAAGGTTTGATAGGTGTGTTTTCCTGAGTGATATCTGGTATATACCCATGGTCCCAGTGCTTGAGTAGGCAAGTCTGTTGTGTGAGCATCAGGCCTGGCAAAGTATTTTTAATGCTGATATTTGGACATGCAAGTCAACACACAATTACTTTTGTTTCCCTTTCCCTGTATTTTTTGTGATTAGCTAAAGATATCTAGAGGATGCTTTATTCCTCTATAGCTCACTTCACCTCATTCAAACGAACTTAATATACTTTTCTGGACAGCAACCAAGTTTATATTTATGCCAGCACCCGAAGCTTGTGCTGACTTGTACTGTTGTGGCAATAACTGCTAATGTGTGCAAATGTGTTCCTGGAAAACCCTTGACACTGGAGAGGCATCTCTGACTTGAATGCTGCTTCTGGCTTTGAAATAGCTGAACACCTGCTCCTTGAAAAAAAACAACCAAAACCAAACTAAACCCCAAAAAACCCTCGAGCTCTGCTCCCTTTTAAATTTCTGAGTCTGCAAGACCTGCTGTTGGTGTTTAGAAGGTTTATTTTTTTATGCCAGTCTTGCAAAAATTGCCACATTCCTTTATCAGCTCAGAAGCAAACACTGCTCTTCTGTTCTTAAGTGCAAAGTGCTGTCATGGCACAACAGATGGAATCAAGGGTTGACCATCAAGAAACAATTCCTGAAAACACCAGAAGGTTGTGAGAGGAGCAATGATATTTGGAAGGCTGTTCGGCTTGGTGACATGAAAGCTTTTATGTTCTAATGCTGACCTTTAATCGCATGAATCCTGCCTAATCAAAACTAAGTACTGGATTATATTTATTGCTTAAATATATTTGTTACTTGCTTGCAATAGGCTTTTTCTGCAAAGTTTTTTATCACTGTTGCCACCAATGATGCTGTGCTGGTAGATGTATGTATTTATGCAGCAGGGCTGGAGGTCATGTTTTTCTACCAGGTCTCACAGTTCTTTCTTTGAGCAGATTTCTCTTTCTGGGACAATGCACTGACCTGACCAAGTAATTTAGAAACTGATTTAAAGCAGCATGGTCCTGTCATGTGATTTATTTATTTATTTATTTTAAATTTTTTTTTTCTTCATTCCGTTTGTCCCAGTAGTTCTATTGAAATATCAAGTCACCATAAACCGATGTTGGCTGACGAAAGAGTGCTCTCAGAATGGGTGGATGGGTTTAGCTGTAGTAGCTATTCCCAGGTACTGTTAGTATTAATGGAGACAAAAAACCTGAGTCTACTCAGGTTCATGGACTGATGTAGTCAAGCTCATTCGGATTTTGGTGTGGCAGTGCTTATCAGGGGAGCTTGGATCTTTCACTGTCCTAGTAATAGGGAGAAAAAAAACAAGAGAGAGATGCTTCAAAAAAATCTGAAGATGCCTCAAACAGTTTCTCATCTGTCTAGTGTCTGCTTGGTGTAGTCTCCCTGGTACACAATGCTGGGGCTGGTGGTGGCCAATATCGAGGCACATCTCCTGTGTCATCCCAGAAATTGTGTGCAGGAGGCTGATTAGAAGCAGCTTGAGGATTACCTTTGAAGGAGGCTTTGGGTTGGATGTGTGCTAACCGGGAAGTGTTCCCAGGCTGAATCCCTGCACTGTTACTGTCCCAGGCTTTCCTTTAACTGATGTTCCTTCTCCACTGCCATAGTGGTGAGGCTGCTGAAGACTATGGAGGGGAAAGACGTGGTAGTGCCAACCTGCCCTGCTTCTCACTGCAGGATTCAGCTGACACTATCAGATGTAAAGCCCCATCTCTATTCCCACTAAGGCTCTGGGGGTCTGTTCAGCTTTATGGGAGCTGGATATGGGGAGGAAGAGAATGGGTATAAGGAATAAAAAAAAAATACCCCTTAACAGCTTTAGCATCATGTTTTAAAAAAACATGTAACCAAACAAAACCCAAACATCCAACAACTCCAAAATCCCCCACCAAAAGAAAAAACTCCAGCCATGGAATCATGCTGTCGACTCCTCCTAAACAGCTGAGGAGCTGCTCTCTATACATGCAAATTCACAGCTGGCTGTTCCTTTCTGCATTTATTTTGCTATCTGTGTGATGATTTTTTTTTTTTTTAACAGTACATGAGTCGCATCACCTTCAGCTTTAAAAGTTTTACCAAAATGGACTTTCATCCTCTCTGAATCTTGAAGGGGATGAAGATTAAAGGCTCTCATCATCTCTAGATTCATTTGGCAGCTATGGTCCATCTTGGGGATCTGTAACTCCTCCGGGGCTGGGAACGAACAGTTCTTGACTGTTTTTAAATTCTATCTGTACCAGGCACTTCATCATTTTGACTTTATGATACATGTGTTCACAGAAATATATAGAACCATTTTAATAGCTTCAAGCTGTTCTAGGTTGACCTACCCTAGTAGGTACTGGCAAAATCTGAACCTATTACTTCATTAGCTGTTGTTCATGAGAACTGGATGGGTCAGAAGACTGGAAATAAAAAATAGTTTTTTCCTTTATTGGGTACTGGTGTGAATTTGAACACAGGACAGTCTAAATATCAGCAGACTGTGTGAGCTGAATTTAAGGTGTTTCAGTTCTATTTCTAGGGAGCTGAGGAATCCTGTCAATTAGCTGTCTTTACCATTTTCAGCTGTTTGGAGTGGTGTATAGAATTTTCTTTCTCTTGTTCTTTCTTTGCCAGAAATAGTTGATCAGAATGGTATTAAGCAGTAACAAAAAAAAAAAGGGGGGGGGGGGGGAAGGAAAAGCGGTTTCCAGTGGTTAGTAATGGGGGGGGAGGGGGGCCAAAGTTCAGGGGGTTTTCC
>JANIJG010014634.1:45530-60283 GCA_024611175.1 Megaceryle torquata
AAAACATAAAAAAAAAAGCGGGGGGGGGGGGGGGTGGTGTTAAGGAACAGCTGTTTCCAGTGATTAGTAATGGGGTGGAAGGGAGGCAACAGTTCAGGATGTTTTCCCACCCTGAAAAAGGTGCACAGTTTTGGTTTTTTCAGCTTTCTCTATTGTCAGAAAAATATGCGTTGAAGTGTGGCAGAGTGGGCAGGGACAAGCACTGGGGTGTCTACTGTGGGTGTTTTGGGTCACTGTCCCCCTCTCCACTGTCACCAGTGAGATCTCCCCATGCCCTGGTTCACAGGGTAACTCAGGAGGAGTGTGGATTATAGAGTCCCTGGGCTTTAATGAGGGAGATCTCCTACTGCTCAGACCCCAAAGATAAGGACTACTTTTGTACAGGGTCTGAACTGACACTTTCAATATGGAATTCCAGACTTTGGCAGCCAAAGTCCCCATGCAAAGTTTGCAAATGAACTGTAATTTCTGCATGAAACTAGATTGATGCAGCTACCTCTGAAGGAGACTTTTGAGAGCAGCACTTGAACACAAGCAGTCAATATTTGTGTGGTACAGCTGTCCTCGGTTGAAGAATAATTATCTAATAGTTAACACACTACACCTTCAAGTGGGAAGTCAAATACTTTTTGTGTGCTGTTACCTTAGTTACTCTGTCTATACACTGGGGATAAAATGAGGACACCCTACAACAGACCTGTGGAGCTGTTGCATGTGTTAATAAAAGTTTGCAGAGCTCTTGAAAGTTCTCCTATTATAGTAATTATGAACATGTGAAGTGTTAAAATCTTTTAGTAGATTTGGCTGCTGGGAAAAGGACTGGAATAGAAGACACTGAATCTCAACACTGAGAAACTACTGAAAGCAGAATTTGAAAGAGAATGGTTATGTGTTAAACTGTAACCACAAGAAAGTTTATATATTTAAAGAAAGGCACAATCTGTGATATTGACACAATATGCCAGCCTTTCTTCCACTCTGCCAAGCCAAACCAACCTATTTCCTGGTAGGGATTCTGAGAAATACACTCTTATCTTCTATTTAAGATGGGCTTTAATTATTATTACCCATTGCAGACCATAGATATCTCCCATAGAAACATAGATATATCCCATAGAAGCTATTAAAGAGACATTCAGGGGAAAGAGGAGTTCACATAATCTGAGAACTAGACCCAGAAAATTCCTCCTCCTACCTTTTTTTTCTTTTAAACTTTTTTTTTTTTTTTTTTTAATTACAAGCTAGGCTGTATACTTCCCTGTGTATGTATAGTGCCAAAATAGCCCCATTCTTGGTGTTTTGGTGGTGCTGTTGTTAAAAATGTTTCATAATAATAAAGCTTTCAGTGTTAATGGTAAGGCAAGAACACTTGATGTTTCTTGAGTATAATTGGCTTGCATCCTCCTCTAAAGTAGCCAGTAGTAACAGAGACCCTGTGCCAAGTTGTAGCATCAGTTACACCCAGACAGCTTTCAAACTGTAAGGGACAGTAGACTGGGTGATGTAGCTCTAATATCACTAAACTGGAAAAAAAAACAGAGCCAAGCAGTTGATTTTTATAATACCATATATATTAGTTTTATTGAAAGACCAGATTTTATTAAATCCTTAATTGTCTGTTTAGAAAAGTCCAAGCCAAGTCACAAACTTGGGAGGATGGGCGTAGGCAGAGATGTTAACAGAACAAAGTGGCTGTCTGAGTTGGCCAAATAGACTTATGCAAGTATATCTAAGAGTGGAGCTACCTACATAAGTGAAAAATTAAGAGTATTTCTCTCATACATGACTTGGTGCAAAAATCAAAGCAAGGAAGCTCACTTACCATTGCTTGCAAGAAACCCTAAAGCCTGGCATGTTCCAAGAAGTTCAAATATATTCTGTCCTGACTGCTGGGAATTGAAGCAAACGTCTTGGGTGGTTTGCATGTCATGCCAGACAGACCAACTGAAAACAGGACTACTCCCTGCCACGTGGAGAGGCAAATTATCGTGTGTGTGTGTATAAATCTGTAATCAAGGTATTTTGGACGGAGTTTTTGGCTAGAGTCATAGTGATATGAATGCTGTTGTCAAACTGGAGGGGACCTTCAGAAGGTAAATCCCAAACATGTGATGAGGGACATATGACTAAATACAAAGGAGCCTTGGGCAACTGAGCCTTAACTCATGCTGGCAAGAATATACCCTGGAAAAAAGTGGTGTTACTCCTATTCATATATTGCCACATAGAGTGTCCTTTCAAATATATACAGTGTTACAGAAACACAGTAAGAGCGTTCTAGGACTTTCCACAATGAACCTTTGCCCTATGATCTTCACCTTACTGTAGCAGTCTCAATGTTACTGTTAATTGTCTTTCATTGGTTCATTTCTGAAAATCTGTCCTTTTCCATCGACTGCTGTTTTGGTGCAAAAGCAATCAGTGATGTCTTTTTCTAAATATTGTGCAGATTGGGTTAATGACAGGTAAAGAAGCCTGTTGAGAGCTGCCTAAGATGTGCATAAGGTATATAAGCATAAATGTTTATATATCAAATATTCTTAAATGCAAACACATAATCTCTAAGAAGGACCCAAGATATACCATAGGGGAGGATGAGAATGAATAAATCCAAGATTTAGTAGTCTGTGAAATTATCTTCTAAGGAAAATAAGGAACTTCCCCGTGATACCAAAATAGAATAAAAAAACCCCAAGAAAACTATGACATACCTAGGTGGAATACACATGCAGTGACAGATGGGTAAATCAGAGATTCCTATGACATCTGTAGATAGTTTCCATCATGAACAACTTTAGCCAGTAAAGCAACTATTAAGTGTGGATGGAAGGTGACGTTTTGAAACTTGGAGTCTGGTGGAGGTGTGATTCACCTGACCAAATCCAGAGATCTCCATCTGCACTCACTGTCTAGACTGCCGTTAGAGTCAGCAAAGAGAAAACAGGCATTTCTAGGGCATGATTATCCTTCTCCTAAAATAGTCATCTGGGATATGTCAGGCAACAGCTCAGAGACAGAAGTCCAAAGATGACTTAGCAGTATGGAAATTTGTGAGCCAGAAAATTGTGTTCTGTAATTCAGAACTCATTTCTGAAAATAGTTTTTCAATACCTAGGTTGAGAGCTGTAAAATATGAGGCCTCAAGAACCACAAGCTGACCTGAACTGAAATGCCTGCTTGAGGACTTCATCAGAGCTGTTCCCTGCAGGTCTGAGCTGCATGAGCATTGTGATGGGAGCCATGGTGCAGCTGGCCTGTCTCTCATACCATTTTGAAAAACCTCCCCATGTAGGCTCATTTGCTTTTCAGTGATCACTTTGCAGCTGATTTTTAATAATTCCTTCCCACAGAAAGTGTTATCCCAGCAATTATAGATGAGTCTGTCAAAATCAGCCAGAGGAGGGCACTTTTGAGCTATGGGAGACCTCCTGGCCAGTGGGGCCGAAAGTGCTGCTTGTCCCATTAGTTTAATTGCTGGGCACTTCCTTCAAATCCTCCAGCACTAGGCTTGGTTCTGTGTCTATCCTCTGATAGAGGTGACGGTGAGCTTCTTTCCCATTCAGACCTTTGATTCTGTTGGCTCACCAGTTGTGCTTTGGAGGTGAAGAGAGCCACTGCTTTGTCTGTGGAGGGTTATGGACCTGTGCTGCAGAATTTGGGTGTGAATGAAGGTGCTAGTGTCTCACTTCCAGGCTCTGGGTGCTGGGAACTAGTCCTGCAGGAGGTGGCTTGGCTAGCTGATGTCCTGGGATACTTCTGTGCTACTGAGCTAAATAGGGCCCAAGCTTGAGGACTGACACACAACTGAGTGTTTCAGTGGCAAGTTTATGGTCTGAGCCTGTTACTGTTCTGCTAGATGGTGTCCAGGCATGTCTGGAGATAGCATAGCCAAAGACTGTTTTCAGTGGGCAGTATTGCCAAGGTGCACTCTTTTGGTAAGGAAAAACACTTATCTCTGGGGAAGTGTGTGATGCCGTGTCACTCAGCCTCAGCACCAGAATGCAGATCCTGGCCTTTAGCAGTATGGGTGTTGACTTGATATCCATTAACGTGTGTTGGTTTGGAAGTGTGGACCCTGTCACACCAAGTCCTTGGCTTCATTTGGGACACTCTTCCCTTGAAAAGGTCAGGGCCGCTGGATTGCATAGCAGCAAAGTTGGAGATCTGCTTAGCAGCCGTTCCTGCAGAGAAGTATTTTCAGGGAAAGTATTTAAAACATTAGCAGTGGGAGGTAGGGTGGAAATCACAGGGAAAGTAAAATCCGTACGTATTGTACATATGTTTGCTTTAAAGAGTGGGTGACCCCTGCTGAGTTTCTTGGCACTGAAAGCCAGGCCAATGAGGACATCACCAGATGGGTTCATTACCAAGGCATTTTCATTATCACCCCTCGGGGCCAGCCCCTCGTCATCCTCCTGGTCGGAGCATGGGAAGGAACACTCTGTTCCAAATCCACAGAGGTATGAGAACACAGGGGGAAGTGCTTGTTTCTGGGACAAAAAAAAACCCAGCCATGGTGACTGATCACGCCATACAAGTTCACGTGAGAAGCTGAAGGCCAGTTTGCTGGTCCTACAACCCCCCTCTCCCAGGCTATACATCTAAGTACACTCAAGTTCAAATGTGCTATTAAGATCCAGTAAGTGCCAGTGGAAATCTAGTTCATCTCAGATGAGGCTCCCCTGGCATGACCCTATCAGTACATTAATTCCAGTGCAGCTCACTGGAACTTGTACAAAGACAACATAAGCAGACAGAACATAAGCAAATGGAGTAAATCTTGGTTAATCCGATCTGAAGGGATTCCCACTGAAAATGGACTAATGCCTTGAATTTGTTCTGACTTATCTTGCAACAGTCGTTCTCCAAAAGCGGCAAAATGACAATTTTCAACACTCATACTCCTTTAAAAACTGTATTTGCAGGAACATAGACATCAAGTTAGACTGATAGTGCTTTAGCTTTTTTCCCAGAGAATTGCTATGCATTATGCATAGCAGGCTGTTATCTTTCCAAAAAGTTGTCAGTTGCAAACAAATACATAACTGTAAGGCTTCACCTCCCTCGGTCAGGCTATAAAGGCTATATTGGTGCAAAAGATTGGTTTCTTCAGCTAGTGTCATTCTCACTTGTTTTCTTTTTTTTTTTTTTTTTTTTTTGAATGTGGCCCTGGATTTGTGGAGTAATTGCTCTAAAAACTGGAGTAGATAAAGGTCTGTAGCTGGGCTGAAGACTTGTTAATGACTTTGAGTTAGGATTTAGTGGAGTGGGTAACCCCTTTCTGCCTCAAGCAATCTCATACACTGTGGAGAACTTTTGTGCTAGACTTGAAGTGTGCAGGGTGGAATTTCTATCACCTCTTTCCCAATTATAGTTTACGCATGAAGCCACCTGTCCTCTTGGTACCTTGCCATGAGGAAAAGAAGTTCCTTTCCATGTTCCCAAGAGAAGAAGACTGATTAAAAAAGGAAGGCATTTTAATATTTATGAAGAAAAAGCAAATGCATATTGCAACAGACCTGGAAGGGTCAGAATGGACTGAATGTTCCTAAACCTTTATGGTAATTTGCTCCAGTAATTTCCATCATAATTAAGAAGCTGATACTGAAGCCGTTATTGCTATGAGTCAGGCTTGCAAGGTCTGCTTCTATAGCACGCATAGCTGCAGGCTGCCCATATTCAGCATTTAAATGTTATTAATTTAGAAACACTTACTAGAAATATGTCTAGTAAATGCAAGGTTTATAGTAATACAGATATACAAAGCTGATAATAAACCCCAGCTGTGGGGAAAGGAGGAAGTTTTATGCACACCTTAAGTCTCTGCATCCACCTTTGCTCTCAGGAATATGTCAGAGTAATCTTGAGGGATATTTTTCAGGATGTGTCCTGGCTGTTTCTCTCCTGCTGACTCTGCCTTTCCTATGGAGTGGAAGTGAGGGAGAAATCAGTGTCCAGCTTGGTGAAAGCAGATGTAGCAAAGATCATCTTTTTGCTATGCTCATTATCTGTCCAAACTAGTGTTGCTATCTCCTGCCCATGTTGACTTCCCTGAAGACTGTTGGATATTGAGTACCTCTGAAAAGCAAGCAATGTTACCAATAAATGTGCCAAAATAGGGCTGCAGATTATACATGTTTTCCCTTTGAGTATCATGGAGCTGGTTTTAAATAGATGGTTGATACAAACAGATTTCAGCCCTGGAATTGTTCTCGAGTTGTCCCCTTGAAAATAAGCTAGTCATTGTTTCTACTCCAAGATAAGATTACTTCTTTTTCTTTTTTGTGGGAGAATAGGAAATACTGAATAATAGGGAATCTGGTTCAACTGTCAGCTCCCTTCCTGACCTGTGGATGAAGTTACTGGTAAGGATGGCAAGTACCCCATGAAACACCCATTAGTGTGTTTCGCAGCAGGATGCAGCAGGATAACAGGGATCGTGGATGTGTCTGTAACTTGGATAGTGCTCAATACATGCAACATTGGATCATCCTTCTCTGCAAGACACTGCTTTGATTTCTTCTTGGAACAGGTGTTTGCCAGATTTGTTGTGTGATGTGCACCATGGGAAGAAGTGATTCTCCCTGCATTTGTGCGACTCCTTTTCCAGAGTGGTTCCTGGCAAACAACTGAATGAGCATCATCGTGCTGATGCCTTCCAAAGCAACAGGATGTGTTTCACCAACCCTGATAGCATGTAAGAGTCTGGCTTTCTGCTAAGTGATTTTATATTTTCTTTGAAAATAATCTTCTCAATTCATATTGAAAGGAGATAGAAAATTACTCAAGAAAGGTTGTTCCTCTGCTCTAGTAATTACAAGATCTACACCCGGTTGCTTTTGGAAAGGTAATGGAAAGTGCTATTCACCTGCTGTGTCAGATTTCTGGTGTAGAAGTGTCTTGTGAGTTGAAATGTCTAGGATAGATGTTCTCATGGCTACTGTAAAGGACCAGGAGTTATGAGACTAAGATTCTATTTAAGGTGTCTGAATGTAAAATGAACAGTAAGAGTACATGGTGCTTTTTGCCTTGTGTACTATAGAAGGCTGTAGTACATGCAGTATGCTCTGAGTTCCTGTATCACCAATCTACATTGCAAACACTGTTAGTCTGTGGTCATGTCAGACTAGACACCACTAGATCATTTTAGTACCAACCAGATGCCACAGGAAGGCAAGTACTTCTGGTTATGTGCTGAGTCACATTTTAAAAAGAAACTTTAATAGTAGCAGCATGGTACATTTTGGATGTATCTGTGAGTGAGACTGCTTTGATAGGTCCTTTCTTGGGTCCTCTTTTGTGGTCAGCCACAACAGTTGTTTCTGCTTTCCCCTGTCATCCTGTGCCCCATGAACACAGATGCTTTGTGGATGCTATTTGAATCCTATGCCTGATGTCAAGTGTATAGGGATCCTAAAAGGGAACAAAATCTATTCCTACATCCACAGTGAATGAAGCGCGTAACAGCATTCCTGCCCTGGACACAGTATATATTGATGCAAATCATATTCCTGCACCTCAGGATTTGCAGCCCCAGCACGTGCTGCCTATGAGAGTGTTCCCTGCAGCACATTCATCCCTCACTGCACAGAGAATCTCAGATATCTTTTTGGATGGCTGGGAAGAGCACAGGAGTGTAATCATTTACTTTGAGAGCAAACACAATGTATTATAGAAAGTTTTTGCAGTATGACTCAGGAAGAAGAATTAACACATGCTGTCTAGTAAGAATTCTAAAGTTCCTGTAACTGAGATTTTTCCATTTTATGACTTAACAAAAGCCAAGGTTCACCTGTTAGCCTGCCTCATGGCTAAGGAAACAGCCATGGAATTATGAAGCAACACAGTTCAATATTAGTCTTGAAGCTAAGCCCAAGCAGAAGTTGACAGTACAATCAGACTTAATCATGACTATATAATAGGAGGAAATAACACTTGCTTTCACAGCTCTAGGTTGGTTCCTGGGGACATGAATGAACTGTAAATCCCAACTTTCCCTTCCTTTGGGTACCGAAACTCTAGGTGAATATAAAATGTCCAAATAATTGAGAGAGTCTTTCATGCAGAGATGTCAGATAATTCCCAACTAGACTTGTGTTACTGACAAATTTTTCAGATTTTGCTTATCTGGTCTGAAAATGCAGAAGAAAAAGTTCTTGACTTCAAGTTAAGCAAGCAGGATAAAAAAACCCAAACTAACTGCAGAATTGAAATTACTTCAGGTCAAACAAAAGATGTTCCTTAATCCAGATGGCTTCAAAACCATCGTGAAGTAATTTTTAAAATTTACCAGTATGACTGATTTAGAAAATCTAAACGTTTTGCCCCCCCCACCCCCCCCCCCCCCCCTTTTTGGGATGTATATTTTTCAATTGGAACAATTTGCTAAAATCAGTATACATCCAGCTAAACTCCCACTGCCTGTTTTGTTTCCTTCAACTGAAGGATTTTGCCAGCTCTCCCCCCAGATCCCTCCCCCAGGCAGTTGCACAGACGCTTGTCATTGTGGGCTGGCACTCGGCAGCTCTATGAAGAGCACTTTGTTCCCTTGGTACCAAGGGCTGGATGATCTCACTTGACTAAGACACATAAGTGAAGACCGTGGAGAGCCACTGAGATTTAGAGGAATGGCTGGTTTG
Organism: Megaceryle torquata; assembly: GCA_024611175.1. Taxonomy (NCBI): domain Eukaryota; kingdom Metazoa; phylum Chordata; class Aves; order Coraciiformes; family Cerylidae; genus Megaceryle; species Megaceryle torquata. Next base: position 54,170 of record JANIJG010014634.1, read on the forward strand.
GGCAGGGCTGTTTGGGGTGGTTTGTGGCCACTACTGGGGAGCCACTGCAGCAGTAGGAGTTCTGGCATATAGGAGCCACTAATGGAACAAAAAGTTCCCTCTGTCCCTGGCATGCATTGAGATATGGCCTGGTGGTGAGCTATTGACCTAGTACAGGATGTCTGTGGGATGGGAGGGAGATATTTTGGACAAGAACTTTGAGAAATTCTGCAGGAAAAAGTTCTGCAAACAACTGTATTTAATCTTGGTTTGTGCTCAGATGTGGATGCTCGTGGTTTGCAAAGTTTGTTCAAGAAGGGGTCAGTCGTGTAACTCTGTCATGATGGACACTGGAGGCATCTTGCTACTTTACATAAAAAAGATTTGAACAGGGCAAAATAGCAATGTGCTGCCAGTGGAAGTGAACTCTGAGCATTGGCTAGCCTCTGCCTGTGGTACGTTCAATAACAATAAATGCATGTATTTTATGCTCCCAGTAATAACCCAATTAGAGCCACTTTGAAAGGAGATAGTGCTTGATCTTTTTGTTGAAAAGTTGTCCAAAATGCAGAAACTCAGAGGAGAGAGAAAAGAACAAATTCTTTGGAGCTCACATCATTAATAATGTTTGGACTGAGCAAACAGACCTTGGTTCAATAGGTCTGACTCTCCTTTATACCACTTAGAGGAGGATTAGAGAAGCACAGAGAAATTCTGTGCACAAAAACTTTGAGTTCCCTCCCTCCCCCCTGCCCCGCCCTTATCTTGCCATAGCTATATATAAAACATTAGTTAAAAGCCTGGGAATCTATTAGGACCCCTCTGGCTAAAATCACTATTGCAAAAACAAGGTTTGCAGTATTGAGGGCTACCCCCATCTGTAAGTTTTCAACCTGGAGACAGTATTTATGCATTACTTGCTCACACAGATTAAAGATTTTAAACCTTTTTACCATATGCACACATCTCAAAAAAGTTCATCCCTGGGAAAGGATCCAACTTACCCCAAACTTGTGTTAGTGGCTGAAGCTTCACTATTCTGAATTGGGAACCAACACGGAATGTGATTTATTTAAAAAAATAACATCAAGCTAGTGCTGCAGTATGAGAAATAATGATATAGTATAAAAAGAAGTATGGGATTAGTGTTGGGTAAGAAACTGTAGAGTCATTGTTGAAAATTTTGCAGTAAGAAATGTGCCAAGAAGGATGTGAAAGATAGAGTGGTATTCAAGGGAACCATTAAGATACATTTTTACTATACCTGTAAGAACCAACTGAACTATAATTTAGATGCACAATTTCTGGTTTGGCTAGAATGATGGATGAAGGAGCTCTGTTCTTTGAACAGATTCAACCTGTATTTTCTTCTCTAAAGGCTGGTATGACAGACATGTGGTCAGATCTATGTCAATGCTGACTTCCTTGATAAGGCTTATAGTTAGAGAAAGCCCAGACACCTCTGGCGTAAAAAAAAACCCCCAAAACCAAACCAAACAAAAAAATTAAAAGAAAATGCAAGGGAAAAAGGACCAAGGAACAGCAAAGAAAAGGAAAGCAGTAAAGAGATGGAATTGGGTAACGTAAGGGTTGCAGGAAACAGGACAGAGGAGGATAGGAATGAGTGAAGTTACTTGTTAGGTGTTCCCTTTCATTTAAAAAGGAAACAAAAAAAAAGGCTTCTAGTTGGGCTAGCAGTATATGCAGGCTCCAGAGATCTATAGGTGGCTTCAGAAGAAGACATACTACTTGCTTTACTTGAAATAGAGTGGGAGACAGATGATGAGAAAGAAAAATCCATACAATGTGATAGAGGGAAAAAAAGCAATCCTCAGCATGCAAGAGCCATGCTGGGAAAAATGCGAACAACCCATAAGGATATTGCTGTTATTTGTTCCAGTGCTTAATATTCACACAGAGGGCTATTCTCTGTATTTCTTCGTGTGACCTTATTGTGTATTTAGATACATTTGCTGGTGGGCATTGGCTGGAAATTTTTTCCTTACAGAGATTATTTCCCTGTTTCATAATAGGAGAAATTTAACTCTTCTAAGAAAGGAAAACTGGGGCCTTATTTGTGTGATAATGCCAATAATAATAGTTACTATTTTCTTGTCCAAACATTCTTTCAACAGAAATGACATTTTGTACAAAATAGATTTTTTTTTTTCCAAAAATATATAAATTCTTTTCTAAATGCAGTGAGAGTTTTGACATTGATTTAATGTTTGTGGTATCAAGCCCTTGAGGGAAAAAGGCAACGTGTTCTCCTTTCATCTTCTATTCATCTTCTTGCTCTTGCTATCTTCATCTCAGTGAATCTTTTCTGCACAAAGATGAAGTTGCTGTCCTGTCCTCAGAACCTCTGGTGGCCCTTCCTCATTTTGATATCCGTGAGCATATCTTCAGTTACTTTTTTTTTTTTGCACATATATACAAGTAGTTGAAGCAACTTCCTCTGTCCTGGTGGCAAATAAAGACAAGGATACATCTTCTAACGGAAATGGGTGATGAAGTGCCAGATGCCAGGTCACTGTTCATACCATATACAATTCTGGCTAATGTTGTTTGCATTTCTACTTGTTTATACCTAAATCGGTGAGATTAACCTGCACCATGCATCCAGATTCTCGTTTTCTCATTGCTAACATCACCTTTCGCTCATGGCATTGGCAGCCATAGGGGCAGAAGCTGGCGCTGCTTGCTGGGCTACATGCTAGGAGGTTTGTCCTCCCATTGAGGAGACAGTGGTATCAGCTCTCTTTGGTGGAGACCTTCTTCTGCCCTTGTGCTGTGGCATTGACAAGTGGAAGGGCAACATCTGGAACTACTGCTTGGGCCTGTACTGTGGGTGGAGGCACACTGTGTCCCCAATCTTCTGGCCTTGCAGTCAGGAGAAGCTATTTGAACTCAACCAAGATCCTTCCCTCCATGTGTATTTGGGTATCTTTCTAAAAGAAACAAGGCCATGGAGAGAGATTTTTATCTTGATATTTGGGGATGATAAGATACCTGGATTCTCAAGCTCTGGGATGCATGGAAGAGCCAGACCTGCTCCATTGTGTGAGCATGGACTCTGAGAACAATTCAAGCTCACAGGAGAGAAAGTATGGGAAGAAGAACAGAAGACTGGAGATGCAAAAGCATCCTAGATGTCATTTTGCCTTGTCTGCAAGCTTCTGCAAGATCTGGGGAAGATGGGGCTAAAAAATGATGTATATAGAACAGCAAATCAGAGGGCTGTTTACTGCTTAAATTCCATAATCAGTACGGCCTGATGGGGCACCGGTTACATTCTGTAGTTGAGATGATGTGGCATGTCTTCTATTCATAATTTCCCCTCTGCAGAGATAAATGCTTATGTTTGACATGGTAATATAGCACAAGATCTGTTGCTGTTGAGTAGAGAGCTGCTGAGAGATTAGAAATAGTTATGTAAATATGGCCAAAGAGATAATAATAAATTAATTTTCCTATGTGGTCATTAGTAAACAGTGATATGTCTTGCAGCCAGCCAGATGCTGGCTAAACCAGCAAACCTTGCAATATTGCACTCTTGAGCTGGTGTACTACAAAGGGAGCGAGTGCCAGGACTGGGGACCATCCTTGGAGAGGCCCTGGCCTTTCCCAGGAATTCTTTCTCTGATGCATCGCAGCCAGTTCCAAGTGCTACAGTAAGACAGAGTCATGCCTCAGACCTTTCCAGATCCTATACGGAAAGAGCTAGTACCATGAATCATATCCATATGTTGTCAGAGCTGGCTAACCCCCCTTGTAGTCAAAACTGCAAGCTGAATAACTGAAACTTTGCATCAGATCTGGAAAACAAACTGTTCTGTTTCATACCCCATCACCATCTCCAGTATGGATAGGAGGGATAACACTTCAGCTGGCAGTGTTGGCCATGAGGTTTAACAGAATGCAGCTTATTCTTCCATGACTCTCAGTCCTGGAGTGCTGACAGCAAGGGACTAGAAGTGGGCCAAGGAAATTGATGCTGGATGTGAGTCAGGTACAAGGCTGAATACAGCTTGGATTTAATATTATTGAAATACCACAGGTGGTTTCTGTTAGGATTTGGCCTCATATGGCAAGCCTGAAGTCGGGTCAGCTGTTCAGTGAGATCCAGCATTGAATTCTCATGAGCATGGTGAGCTGAGTGAGATTTCAGTCACACCTGAAGCAAAAAATAGTTCCTTTCCTGTTTGGGTGTGAACTTGGGACCAGAAATCACAGGGGCTGATGTGAAGTGTACATAGACATAAGAGTGGGCTTGGGTGTACACACATTTTAGTTTTCTTTAGCTTAAATGGGATTTGTACCAATGAGCTGCAGCACGGGTCTGACGTTGGGTCCTGTGACTGAGATTGACCCTTTACCCTGTTAATCCAAGAGTGGTTGTTTTATCAACTTCCAGAGGAACCTCAAGGTGTATTTTCAGAAAAGCCGTGAGAATTTTTGAGACTGTGGTGAGAAACCGCAGCAGCTCATCAGGTCATAAGTTATGTCTGTGAACACATTGAGGCTGAGCCATGTGGGAGCCCTCCACAGCCCACCGGAGACGGGTGCTGAGAAGCCTTTCATGAAGCTGGCCCTGGTTTATCCCATGCTTTTTGGACCTTGCATTGCTTGTGGCTGTTCTGACAGATATTGTAAAAACCCACCAAAGGGAAGAGGGGGACTTTCCAAGCTGTTCAGGGATCCAGTTTTGCTACGTGTTGATCAGGATTGGCTTTTGCTAACCTGCTTTGGTTAGAAATGCTCTGGAGAAGTGCCAGAGACTGGAGCAAGATGTAATTCTAACTACCATTAGGTATGAGCAGAATACAGTCATACTTCCAGACTTCCAATGCTATGCCACAAGGCAAGGCATATAAAAGGGGAAAAAACATGTCTATGCTGGGTCAAACTGGGCCAGGAACCCAGAGAAACCTATTGGTGTGAGATACAGACTAGAGGTGATCACCAGACTTTGGTGCCATAAGGCTCTGGAGTGTGATGTTTTGTCATGCTTGTCTTGTTTGTCATGAAGTAACATTACTCCTTTCACCCCTGTTTTATCAATATAGAAGGTACACTGGCAGGCAGTTCCCTTTGATATTTTTCACTTATACTTTTGAGGCATTAAAGATACAGAGTTGGAATTTATAGCCTTTTGTATAGATAGATAAAGTGGCACCACTTTTAATTTCCTAGCCCAAATTCTGAGCAGTCCTCCCTTGAAACACATGGAGATTATAAAATACAACTAAAAATGCACGCTAGTGAGAACCCGATTTCAGGCAACACAAATGTTATATAACAAAGATAGGTATGCTGGACTTAAAGATGGAGGAAATTAAATGTTTCCTTGTCTATTGAAGGAATATGTAATGGCTGCAGGGGCTAGGGAGTAGCATCAACCACATCCTTGATTTTCCAGGCTCAGTATTAGTAGGAACTGCCCCTAGTCCAAGCTTCATCTCTGCTGTGTTATTGGCCAACTCAGTCACTGGTGTTTTGATCCAGTATGGTAATTAATTAACTGCTTTACTAGCACATTTGCATTTTTATTCATGATTTAATAATTGCATTCTTTTATTCTTGATTAGTTTGACAGCAAAAAAAAAAAAAAGTCAGTTATTTCAGGGAGAAGCTGGCTGCTTTATTAGTTTCTAATCAATAAGCAGCACCAAGGACTGCTTTTATTTTTTTGAGTTCCAGCAGTGCCAGTCACAAAGGTACAGAGATTTTGAGGTTTTTGACTCTATTTCTAGAAGAAGACTTTTCTCCTTCACAGTAGTTTGATTTTAAAGTTCAGCCTTCCCTCTTCTCCCTCCTCCCTATTGCAGAGAGGATTTGGAGGAGTCTGAATCCCAGTGTCTGGTTTTTGCTATCCTTAGCCAGTAAAATGATCAAATATGGCTTCCAAAATACACAAAGTACGCAAGAGCTGGTTTTTACCAGAAGACTGTTTTTTGCAGAGTCATTTTTTGCTTATAACTATGTACTAGCAAAGCCTGAGGGAACTGTAAGGTGGATTTGTGGAGCCAGAAAGGTGGTTTTGTTGCGCCCCCCCCCCCCCCCCCCACTCCCCACCCCTACTCCCACCGCCCCCTCCACCCCCGCTCCCTTCTGCAGACGACACCGACATGA
>JANIJG010014634.1:60383-131089 GCA_024611175.1 Megaceryle torquata
TTTTTTTACTTGTATAGAAGAACAGGGGGGGGGACTGTAAGGGGGGTTTTGGGGGCAGAGAGGGGGGTTTTTTTTTTCCCCCCCCCCCCCCCCCCGCCCTTTTTTTTTCCCCCTCAAATTTCACCTGTATTTCTAAGGTTGAATTATATAAAAAAAAAAGAGTTTCTATTAAAAAAACCCAAACAAACAAACCCAAACCAACCCCCCCCCGAAACAAGGAGAAGTGCAAATCCTTATCCACCAGCTCTGGGTTTACCCAGGTATGCAGCAATATCGTTTTATCACTGAAGCATTCATTGTATTAGAAAGCCTTGTTTACACGAGCTTAAGCCCCCGGCTGACAGATAGAGCTGTTTCAATTTCCCTCTGTCATTCCCACTACAGATTCTATATTCAAGGGAAAATCCTCACCGCAATACTGGACATGCCATGCTCTTAGCTGACTGACGTTTATTAACTAATACAGAGTTGCAAATGATGTACCAACACAGCTAAACAAAAGAGCCCAGTGTTGAGCCTAAATCAAGGTCCTAAATCATAAGCCGTGGTGTGACAAACTGCATGATGTTTGCCAGTACTTTTTAAATGGGGCTTTCTTGCCAGGCTGAGAATCCATAGAGCCTGGCCAAAGAAAACAATGGGAGGGAGCCAGGGTTCTCCCAAGCCTTGGCATGAAATCCACAATAGTAGCTTTGGCCGAGGTCCATGGACTCGAGCACATGCTCCATAAGGTCACTTCGGAACACCATAATTACTTGGTATTTACTTCAGTGGGTTTGCAGACAAAAATAATAATAAAATAATTTTTTACAAAGTCCCACCAACACAGTTTAGGGACTCTGTTATGATTCCAGATCTTTGCTGTCTTGAAGCGCCCTGACTGTGGTACCACACGATGGAGTGGGGAAGTGTGGTCCAAACAGCTAAATAATAGCAGTGATGATAAGTAATACGTCACGCCTGGGGAGCGAGAGTGGACTTTATGTCCTGGCTTGTCCTCGAATTCATCAGCAGTGTTTGTCACTGCCATTCAGTGGCCGTTTACTGACCTTTGGGGGTTGAATTTGGGGGTCACTGCTGAGTTCACATAAGGCGAGCGTTTGCTTTTTCATCCTCTCCTTATTCGCAGTCCTGATGGAGAAGTCAAGATCTGAACACATTGTTAGGACTGGAAAACAGCCCCAAATCCAAAGTGTGGTTCTGAACAACTCTGAGCGGGACAAGGGGACTGAAAAGCCAAGCTTACTCTGAGTCTCAGAGCCTGGATACAATGGTGAAAAAACCCCAAACCCTCTGATCTAGTATGTTCAGTCCTGAAGCTCACTGTTCAGGATGGCTGCTCGTGGGACCCTATGTGTCTCTTACACATAGAAATGATCCCTCCATCGTAGGGGAAGGAAGGGGGCTGAAGATCCTTGTCCTGCCTCTGCCTAGGACTGTCTCTGCTTTTAAGCGTGGAGTCTCCAGGACTCAGCATCAACTCACTAACACTCAGCCTTTACTATTTACAATTAAAAAAAGAAACCACATTTGATTATTCAGCATTCTTCTTTTACATTTTTATTGCCATTTGCAGAACTCCTCCAAAGGCCAGAGGAAACCTTTCTATTTGACATATTTAATATTTTAGCACTTCATAGTGTCTTTAGACAAAAACATCCAACATGCACATGTGTTTTGGCAGCTTTGCTTGTGGCCTCTGTTCTGTCTCTGGCCTTGAGAAGCAAAAGAATGAAAGGAAAAATTCCACTTTAAACTGGGTCAGCACTGTTCCCTTTATTTTTTGTTGATAGTTCCATTTGGGATTTAGGCATTGATATAGGATAAGTAGGGAAAAACATATGCCCCAAGCATATGTCCTTGAAAAACAATGTCACATCTTAATTTTCTTGGGCTGGCAATGCATGCATTCCACACTCTCTGTGATGTAGAACTAATGGAGATAGAAGTGCAAGAAAACCTATAATCAAATCCAGTACATACCAGGCATAGCACACCAAGAAGCACACCCGTCTGAAATCTCATGGTCCTGGAAGAAAAATCCAGGCCATGCAGCCACGACAGTCCAGTATTTCTAGCTGGTGATTTTTTAGGCAGGGTTCTGCATCCACAGTAAAACAAAACCAGGCAAAAGTGCTTCCTGGCATTGGCTTGTGTCAAATACTTGTAACCAGTGATATTTGGAGGGAGGCTAAAATACGCAGTAGCGCAGTTGTTAGAAAAGACTAAAGGCATGAATTGAGTACTTTCTTCTGGTCGTTCAGGATCTGTTTCCCTGTGCTTTAATCCCCTGCATCCACCCTGGGAGCTTTGCACATATAAGCTGTGTATTGCTGATGCCATGGTGATGATTAGTAACCCCAAAAGAGACCACTCCTTTCAGCCAGGACACTCTGTGAGCCCGGCGTGAGGGAAGCTCGCTGTGGTGCGTGGCGCGGGGCAGCCCTGCCTCCCCAGCACCAGCACACTCCGTTCAGCCTGTTTCCACCTCTTTTCTTCTGGTTTAGGGCATAAATTTCTCTGGGGAGAAGAGGTTTGAGTTTTTTTACAGGATTGTGTGCACACAGCAATTTGCACAATGAGATCCTGGTATCTGAGGGGCCTTCCTGTGGTAGTGCCTATAGCAGCAGGGGTAGATATAATAGTAATAATAATAATAATAATAATAATCTAAACCAACCGCTGGTGGGAGAAGAAGCAGAAACATAATGTGACTTTCCAGGTGTCACATAACAGCTCAGTGTCAGAGCCCTGAAAATAAAACCCCTGCATATCCTGTCTGCCAGTCCAGTGCTCTGGGCTGGAGAGGACAGCACTGGTTGGTGACATCTCCTGATCTGTGTTGATTTACATTCTGCACAGATTCAGGGAGAAAGAAATGAATAATACAAATTGTTCTACATAACGGCAGACTTCTATTTTGCTGTGTTATTCTAAACCCTAACTTTAAAATCCCGTTAACCTTGAATCCTGTTAACAGGATTTACAGGGTTAAGTTTATCTTCTACCCCATAATATTGTAACTTAGCTCATATCTTAGCTTGTTGTCTGTGCTGATATTATCTTGTGCTTTAATAAAGTCTTTAGTTGTTGAGATGTTAGCCCAGGCACTGGGAATTTTTTTTTAATTTCTAAGTCCATATTGTTTTCAGAGATGCCCTCAAAGTCACTTTGCTTCTATGTCTTTAGGTGCTCACATGTAAAATGGGAATCTCAACTTGTATGAAAAAGTGTTAGATAAATGCACAGAAATTGGAGGATGCCCCAAATTTCTTAGTTTATCATTTTTATTATCAGGATTTTTTAACCATAGTGATTTGCAAATGCCATCCATCATGTATGACTGGTCCCTGCCCATCCACTCTCATGCGTCCGAGACCTTCTCTGGGATGCTTTGCCGTGAAGTGGTTCAGTCTTCACTAGGAAGTTATTTGTCCTTGTGCATAATCTTTCCCCACCATCTTCTCAAAAAATGGGCTGCTAAGGCAACGCTGTATTATTGTGTCTGTCCTCTAAAGACTTTAATCCTTCAAAGTGAAATGCACTCCCTGTGTCAGCTCCTCTTACTGTGCTGCACCCTGGTTTGTGATCTGCTGGGTTCCTGCTCCCTTCTTCCTAAGTATGCTTGGTGAGCTCCTGTAGAGATGGACATTCCATCATCTTCTCCCTGTCTCAGACTTGATGGGAGTCACTCTGGGGAGTATCACAGCATTGTATTATCATTTTGCAAGAGTGTTAAAGTCGAAATGTATTTGTTGTTAGCTTTAGCAGGGTCAGGATCATATCTGTTGATACCATCCCGAGCTAGGGGAGAACCTCCACAGTCTCCAGTTATTTACCTACCACTGACCCAGTGAGTGAACCTGTGTTTACACAGAGAAAAGCATGGAAGTGGTTAATCTGAGATGGTTGGGCAGGCATGTATCTGCTTGTCATCTTTACATCCCTCCCAGATGTGATACCTGATAGGGAAGCCACTGGTGGGAACTGACAGAAGGATACAGAGGAGGCAGATAAGGAATAGCATGAAATTGTCTTTTGCTTCCCTGTGAGTGCAAGGGAAGAAACCAGCAGGTGTTTTCAAGGGGCAAATGGCTTGAACTGAACACCAGAAACTCAATTCTCATCTCTCAGGATAGTCTTCCTAAGCCTCTTGTGAACCTAACTTCTTGGCTCTGGCGGCAGCTCAGTATGGTTGTTGAGTAGATTCAGATATCTGCACATCTGTAAATAATGAACGATAGCAATTACATGTTCTTTCTGAAAGACAAAGCAGTACATTGAATACTGTTGGCAGGGAGCAAAGCCCAGGAGGATCAAGCTTAGGGCTGCTGATTTGAACCGTCCCCTCTATTAAAGGGGCACAGTTGTCACGGTGGTGCCTTTCCATTCCCTCCTTCCCTCATTTGCTTTCTTTTCAACGCTCCTTTCTTTCAAAAACACACGCAGCAGCTTTGATCTATAGCCCTGCAGAATGTAGATGGGCAAACTGAGGCACAGGGACAGGTACCGTGCTGAAAGGTGGCACAGTGTCAGTGTGGGAGTGAGCAGCAGAACCAGGCAGAAAGCCAGTCTCTCCCGATTCCTTGTCCTGTGCTCAAGCGTCAGAGATGGATGCCATTTCATTTCTGGCAAAATTAGTAAATCCTTGCATGTGTTGTCCCTGGCACATTTCATACTCATTTTCAGCTTGTGAAGAACTGCAGATAGACTTCTGCAGTACAGTGGATTTCAGAGTCTGGCTTACCTTTTGCACATTTGGATCTCCTGTCCTCGCCCATCCCAGGACCTGTTTGTATTGTACGTTTAAACCAACAGTGGGGAGTAAGCCTGTTTTGGTGCAATGAGTTCATACATGGAACCATGCCAAAGCTTAATGAGCAATCAGAAAGGTGAAGGAACATTCAACATGCTTATTTGTCGCTGCTGCTGCAGCTCCCAGGGGCATCCTTTAACCCTCTGAGTTCAAAACCGTATTATGCAAGTTTTGTTTTTGTGCTTAGTGGAGTGTGTAATTGTCCTTTCGGTGACTTGGAGAACTCTGAATGTTCAAAGACCATTTGGGGAGCAGGGGGTGGAGAGAAAACCCAAGCTGGTAAGTGACCTATTTAGGCAAGGTTCGCATTGATTTCACTTTCTGTTTGGTTTGCATAACCGCTACTGCATATACTGTGCTAATAACTCCTGCACCAAACTCCAGAATTGTTGGCAGGCAGTTATCTCACTACTTGCTTGTTAGGGATCTCTGAGTTATGTGGTGGAGCCATCTATATACTGAGCCTGATACACTTGGAGTTAGGTTCCAGCTAAAATAAGCCAATATGTGAAAATACTTGACTTTCTTACCTTCAGCTGAGGAATAAAATTCCTCAGTTCCTCATTCAGTATTCTGGAATATGAAGTGACAAATTTAGAAGACAGTTTGCTTGGGACTGTCTAAAAGGATAAAGTGAAAGAAGTGCTGTTATTAATATACATATATAGAGACATATAAGGAAATGGTGATGAGAGTGTCACTACATGCTGCCCTTCCCCTGCCCTGTCCTGCCAGCCAGCAGCAGAGAGCAAACCCAGCTCCTAAGGGGAGCTCCCAGATGAATGGGGGAGGTTAATTCTGCAGTTCCTGGGTAACCTCTGGTGCTTGGGTGACTGTTGTGTTAGCCATGCAGGCAAAAATGTGTGAGAGAGAGAGATAGGCCAGAACACTTAAAACATGGGCCATAGACAAATGACAGGTTTGGAGAAGATAGAGGGATGTGCTGGCTTCGAGATTTGGCCCCGGACCTGGAACATTGCTGAAGGCAGGGTGGAAGGTCCCTGTTATAGACAAATGCAGCTGTGGTTAAGGTGGTTCTTGAGGACAGTCTTTGTTCAGGCAGTTTAAAAAGAAACATGTAAACTTACACCTGCAAGAAGTGCGTTCGTGTGGGTCTGAGCCAAACTCTGTGGAAGTCAGGAGGAATCTTTCCGCTGACTTCAATGGGCTTTGAGTCCACGTCCCTGATGATTGGTTTGAAGTGACACATAGACTATTTTTGTCTGACAGTTTTTTCCTTTCTGCATTTTCCAAAAACACCAGTAAGAGAAGAACAAGTAAAAACTTCATCTGTTTTGCTGAAGAAGAACTGAAGGTTGTATTATTCACTGGTATCCCAGGGCTGTCTGTATAGGTTGCAGGCTGCATAGCTGCAAAATTGAGAGGTTTTTGGTTTTTTTAAATGAGATAAGTAATCTAAGATATTTACATTCTTCTACAGATTGAACCAAGGCAATGGAAAGACCTCTGGAAACATTAAAAAAAAAAAGTGTTTACTTGCTTTAGTGCATTTCTGATTGCATTAGGCATATGAGAGATATATTTTTATTTTTCTAAATTTGTAGAAACAACTAACAAATTCTTCAGTGATCTGTGAAACTGGATACTCACCAGAAGTAGCCTAACACAATGGCTGGCAGTACTGAGCTCAATGTGCATTTCAGTTCTGTATCCTTGAAGTTCCTTTTATCTTAACTTTTCTTCTTCACCCGTATGTGGTGCAGGCTCTCCTGTGGCCATCAGTAATACAGATCAGTGGAGGCCTCCAACTCTATGACTAAGGCATTAAACATCAAATTTTTCTCTACTGCCTAGCTACAGAAATTTCAAAAGAGTCTGGTTGCTCTTTTGTGGATTGATGTAGTTCTGAGGGATTTTACCATTGAATAGCTGTAGATGGGTTGGCATACAAACTTTCCTATTGCTGTAAAAGGAATGTGTAAGAAAGCATTGACTGATGCATCTCTAGAGACATCATAGAAGAGCTTAACTTAGTCCTCTTTTTTAATAGAAACTTGGATCTCAAGCACTTCTCTTGTGTAATGACAGGCAAAAGGAAAAACTAACAGGCTTGCTTTCTTTCAGAATCCTTCAGTAGGCTTTAAAGAGGGGCTTTGCTAACAGCATCATGTACAAGGGCAAAAAGATGACCAAAGTGCTGATGAAAAACATTTTAAATGCAGACAGAACAAGGTGATAGATGAGTAAGTTGGGACTGGCAGCCTTTCCAAGCAATGTGTGAGGTTGTGTTTTCCCATGTCTAATTACTGGGAGTGCCTTTCCCAGAGTCATGATGATCTGAGTGACCAGTGAGAGACTGTTGGCTCCCCTTGGATCTGGAGGGGTGCCTGCGGGAGCTACAACCCCACTCTCTCATTCCTCTCTTTTAACCCTGCCTCACTAATGTCTGTCCACCTGCATGCAGACGTGTTGTTGGTGCCCTGTTGTATGGATCTCAGGAGCAGGGTACAGTAGTGACAAGGCTCTCACATGATGGCAAGTTCCAAACCTTTCCTGCATGTCCTACTTCCAGTAGAAGACTGGCTTTTAGAGCCCATAGCTGCCCCCTTATAATTTTTGCTAAATCATGCTAAATCTCCACCATACAGTTTACACTTTCACAATGCTTTGCAACTCCATCCACAAGAATTTGTCTCTGTATTTAATGTATTTTGCCCTTTGATTAAAGCTTCTGCTGACAGCATGCTTGGCTAGGGATGTGCCAGCTCACAGAGTGGGGTATATGATGGCAAAAGAAGTGTGTTGTGCTCTGAAAGAGCTATTATTACTGCTTGCGTTTTCAATCACAGAGCTGGACTTTGGCTCGCTACTTCACAGATTCCAAAACCATAATTACTGGCTGCTGCCTCTGCTGTGAAACACTTTATTAAGTCTTTAGAGTCATTAAGGATTTTCAGGAAATTTATGGGAGCTCAGGTCATGTTGCCTGTTTGTTTATATAGCCCAGGATCTGCCAAAAATGTGGCCTGTAGAGTTTCTGTAGTGAAGCCCATTCTCACCCACATCTGCTTAAGAGACTGATGGAAACTGTCTTTTCATCTTGCATTGACCAATCTTTGTGTGAGCTCTCACGGGCCATGGGATGCAGCCCTGCATCAAAGAGCAGAACATGATTCCAGCAAAATTAAGTGAAGCCCTCGGACTCAGAGCTGATCTCTTGCTGGAGACACTGACCTCTAGAACAGTCAAAATCTGGACACTAGTGCTATAAGCTCAGGTAAAGCTGCCACTACCTGCAGCAGGAGTAAGGACTGACTGAGCTCAGAAAGTGTAAGAAACCTTGGAGTTAGTTTGGGGCTCGCATGGCTGCTTGAGCCAGACAAGGTGCAGCTTTATATGGGGTTATGCTCGACTGAGAAGAATTAATAAGCATCAGGATGGCTCAGAGGTGCAAATCATGACCCTAAGTCTCATCATTTAATTCATCTGCTTGTCCTTTATTTTTTTTTTTAAGACAAAATTGACACTTTGGACTTTCAACATGTCCTGTTGTGCCACAAACATGGCATCAAAAATGACCTGCCCAGCAGGCACACAGATGCATCTGCCATGCTGAGCCAGCTTAGTAATGGAAAGCAACCTACCAAATATCTTGTATTGTGACGAAGTTGTGTAGTGTTTGTGGGTTTGCTTGCAGTCTAGTTATAAAGTGTGTGTTATTACAGACCTTAGAGCTACCTTTTTACTCTCCTGTTAGAGATCTGTATTTTTAAAGCTGGAAACAGGAGTCCAAAACTGGCAGAATTCGATGTAAAATAATTGTGTCTTGGTCTGTAGAGCATTCATTTATTACAGGATTAAAAGCACTTGTAATAAAGGTGGCCAGTTACGATTTTAGTCTTTATAATCATGTGTAGCTCAGTCTAAAGATAACTTTACAGTAACCAGCTCATTTCTTCTGACACCAGTCCAGCATGGTCTGTACTAATGTCAAAGTGAGGGCTGATGGCTGTCCCTACAGAAAAGGCTTACCCTCTTCTTGTGGAGCGGAAAAGCCCAGTGTTTCTGCAAGCAAGCCAGACTAGTGTGTCTGCATCGACACTGCTGTGCAGCTCTGCGGCCAGACTGCAGGATTTATCTTTGGGTGCTCCCTGGGATTTACCCAGCTGGTCCCCTGGGATGGAGCCATGGATCTGCCCTCTGCTTTTAAGTGCCCTTCACAGTGTGGATATCTACTGCAGGCAGGTTCTCCGGCCAGCTTGGAGCTGATAACCTCTGTCTCTCCCATCTGGACTTGCAGTGACAGGACATGTACAGCATCAGGCAGATGCAAGGGTCTGGGGTCTTTCCCAGAGCCTCTTGAGATTGCCTGCCAGAAGGTCGACAGCCTGACCTCAGCTGGAAAGGGAAATGACAGCATGTGCCTCTGGATCTCGGGACTACCTCAAGGTGCTGTAGAGGCTCCAAAGGTAAGTATAAGATTGGCACTTGTCCAATAATATAGGCACATTTTCCAATATCCTTGTGTTAATGATAACTACAGTCAGCTATGTCCTGGAGCCTATAAAGCTTTCCATCCTCATTTGTCTTTACAGACCAATAGCTGTGTAATGTAGGCTAGTAATGATACTAATTATTATCCATGAATTTCAAGGACGTAAAAGACTGTGCCAGCACAGGATTAGATATCTCCTGACTCTCAAACCTTCAACAGGCCACTAGTTTCTCTTTCTCACCAGTGTTAATCGGCACAGCTTTGCTGACACAATGGAAGTGTCTGCAAAAGCAAAGGCGGCTCTGCCTTGGCAGCATGCCTCAAAGAGCTCCAGGCAGGGGAGGATGAGATATACCATACGCCTCCATTTCCTGATTTGCAGTATATCAAGATATAGACAGATCTTTATTTTTTGATGTGAAAGCAGAATGAAAAACTAGGTTAAAGCAGTCTTCAGGGATATTAAGCCAGTTCTCAGGAAGCCTATGCAATTATTATGCCTCATCCCAGCCTTCTTGATTGGGAACATGTCTTAAGAACATGATCAGCCCCAGGAGATCTTCCCCGTAGCCTGGGAATTCCACCCTGTCTGCTGACAAGGAGGGAGGCTGGGCCACAGAAACTCTCCATTCAGAAGGAAAAGCTTTTCTTCCTATTTTTTTTCCCCTTTCTCTCTCTCTTGGTTTTTTGTTTTGTTTTTTTTTTTTGTTTTGTTTGGTAAATTATAAATGTGCATGTTGGATTCTTTTGTCAACCAAATCTAATGGGACTGGCCTGAGCTGAATGGCTGGTCTGTGTGATGCTCAGACTCAGTTTCTTTTCAGGTGCTTGTTGCTTATTTCCAGGAGATGACGATTAGCATCTGCCTTTGGGCTTAGAGCAGCTGTGGGCACTGCACTGTGTCCTTGGCTGTAGGATGCTTGTGGGACATGTAATTTGTCATGTTAGACTGGTTGGGGTTTGGGTCTGAAGAGGTGCCTCTCCAGCCCCTGTGCTATGGTCAGCAATGAGGATTTTTTTTCTCTTTTAAAAGGTGGGAAATGCTTTCAAGGTTTGGCTGTCGTGCATATTCTCTTCTGTTCCCAGCAAAGAATCAGACTACCATTTCAGCTAGAATGAGCTGGTTTTGGGGATGATAAGAGGAATAAGAAAGCTAATAAAATTTCAAGCAATAGCATAAATCTCGAGGCCAACATGCCTGCAATTTCCTTTGCTGCTTTGTGAAACTCCTGAGCTACCTGGTCCCAGGGTAGTTAGGGACCAGCTCCTGGTGTCCGAGTCTTTTTTCCATGGCATTTAGAGAAGAGGTTCCCAGATAGAGCATCTTATTGATCTGATAATCTGATAAAATCCATCCAGATCTGAAATACCAAGTGGAGAAAAATAACTCCAGCCACTAAAATTGAAAGAATGTGAAATCTTCAACCTGGCAACTGCTGGAGTGGGTTTCCCTCCCATCCCCCATGCAGCCCCTAGCCCCAGGGAAACATGTGGTTCATACACACACACAGACACACACACACAGCCTGTTCTGTTGGGAAATTTGCAGTTTGCCTTTGAGAGTGACCATCCATTATGGTTAAGTGCAGCTGTTCACGTGAAGACAGCTTTAAACTCTTCCAGAAATTTCTGGCACACATCTGTGGATGTCTCTCCATCTACCCCTATCTCAATCCCTCAGGGCAAGAGTGAAGTGCTGCCACCTCCTCCACCCTTGGGGGGCATGATGGAAAAGCTGATGGCTCTGCACGCATCTTACCCACACGCTTGCTGCTCTTGGCCTCTTTATCTCTTGCCAGTTCTTTTGTAAATGTAACATCGCACACACACATCTCCACACCCCCCCTGCTGAACAAGGCAGAGACCTGCCCCTCATTATGAACCTCTTGTGCATTTTACGATGTTTAAATTTGAAATAACAGCTTCCCCCAGCTCTGCTCTGATTTAATCCATTTCTGGATCAGCTATTGTATAAGGTATTGAGATGGCATCAGCTTTTATTCACACTGAAAAGTCCCAGCTCAGGGTCTGTTTTCATCCATACATCCAGCACAAAGCTCTCCATACGTACATGCTTATGCAGACACCTCTGCACATTTGTCCCCTACCCACATCACTGCTCACTCACCTGCCTTTCATCACTGCATTAAGTTACACATCTTCTTAAGCCTGTTTCGATGGGGCCTGGGTGCCTAAGTCAGTGGATGGTACAAACATTCAGAGAGGGGACATTAGCATCTGTGTTCTCCAGGAATAACCTTGTGTCCATGTAGTTGTTCCTCCACCCCATATCTGCAGGAAGGAGGAGACCCATATACTCAGCTGGCTGAATAATGTTTCTTTTCTCACAGAGTAATTTTGTCAAAACCAAGTTATTGACATGACAGTGAATTCTCTTTGCCACCTTTGTCCTGCCTGGGTGACAGGACACCCCCTTGTTGGAGTGCAGGGATCGCCACGGTGCCATGGTGGGGTGTGCAGTGCTGCAGCAGACCTGGGTTTTGAACCCCTGGGCAGCCCTCCCACCTCCCCCAGGGCAGTACAGGACACATGTGAATTCAGAGTTAAGGCCCTGTGAGGGGTCTGAAGTCAAGAATTACACTGGCACATCTCCTACTTCCATGGGCAGTAACCTGTGTTGGTACATGAATGGCCCAAAGGCTGTTTGGGTGTCTGTGGCTTTTGGGAGACAGAATACATAGAGCATCTCTCTCTCTAAGGCCTGAGGGTGGCTCTGATCAATATGCACAAGCCTGTAGGAGGACCTCTGAGGCTGTGCTCATCTTCACATGTTGGGCAGCCCAAGGCCAACTGTGGTCTCTCCAGAGAGCTGAGCATCCTCTGATGGTTGGCAAGATGGCACTGCCATGAGATGGTGGCAAAGGCAGCCCATTATGAGCAGTTGGGATCGCAGAGTGGGAAAAAAAATGAACACCATATAGCCAAATCTATACTCTAAAATGTAAAGCAATCCAGTCATTTCCAGCCAGCGGCTTTGCCCCAGCTGTTCATTTCCAATAGAGTATTATGATCAGTAATTGATACTCTCAGATGTCTCTGTACAATCCCCAGAGAAGAATGGCCAGGGCAATATACTTTTTTTCCCAACTGACTGGAAAATTGAGCCCCAGCTGGGGCTAATAAGTGCTTTCATTAAAATACTGATCTTAATCCAAAGCTGGGAATAATGTCTCCACTGTGTTGCTGCTCTCCCCAGAGCTGACATGAGCTATGCTTTTTAACAAGAAATGAAGGGAGGTTAAATAGACACTTCTCGCCCCAACATCATAATAACACCAATGTTGGGTCCCAGTGAGGTCAATATTTTTTTGATTGCTCCAGTGGAATGTGTTCTTGTTTTTTTCCATGTGATGAGCTCCTTCCAGAGATGGGGTTTAGGACCAGTGTACCCCTCCATCCTCCTCCTGAATCCATCCTGCTCCACTTCCCATAAGTGGTCTCATCGGGAAGGAAATGGGGAGCAAAAGTACTTGTCTGGGTGTTGCATGCATGCCAAGATGTGTCTGTTGGACTGTAAGGCAGAGGCAAAAACGTTCCATGATTTCAACACAAGGGTTCATTTTGTCCTCCCACTTTTTCATTTTCTTCTGGCCAAGGCAGAGACATTATTACTAATATTTACTCATCCAAAGCTTCTCAGATGGAGAGGTGATTTGCAAACCACATCATGAAAGATTGAAGGATTTTTCCACATTCCCACGCTACCTTCATGCAAAGAAAGAGGAGACATCTCCCCTTTTTCCTAGGAATAGGGCCTGTAAATTTCTGACTAAAGTTCAGCAAACGAATGTGAATGACAAAAGCCTAGTTTCATGGGTTTGGATATTGTCCTCTTTCCAAGGCTGGATGTGAGTTTTGCTTGAGAGCAGGATCATAAGGTATGTCTTGCTAAGAATTGATGTTGTTTTGGCAAGCCATTGAGTATAAGACACAACTCCTCTTCCTCCCTTCCCTCACTCCCATTCATCCTGTTCTTTCTCTGTTATACCTTTAATTTGAAGATGGTCCTGTCTCTGCTCACAGTTTTTTCTACTTGTGATGTTCTGCGCCAGAGGCCATGGATGGGGATACTCTGTGAGGAGCCACAAATGTCATGGGAAGAGAGACTCTTTAGATGTTTTGCAAGTAAGACAGGCCGGAAATCCCAGAATAGTCTTCTGCACGTGCATCAGGTTTAAAACATATGAAGCTGATGGCCATTTGAGGATGAACTATTGTGACTCAGTGCTGGAACAGGAACACGTATCCTGGTGCTCCTGTGGGGAACGCTCCAGGCATGTGTAGAGGTATGGTTAGGTGAGGTCCTGGTAGTTGAGGTGTGTTATGAGGAACAGCTGAACTGTTGGTAGCTTCCCTGAAATGACCCCTCTTTTTTTCATCCATTCTCTCAGTGTCCAGCCTTATAGGTACAGTTTTTCTTGTTGGGGAGGAAGGGCATTCCAGGTAGCAGAGTTAGAAAGCAAAATGCACAAAAATAGAGAATTCATCAGATGCCTCTGAAAACATATGATCGTTTACTCTCTGAGGAGTCATACAGCTCTGGGGAAGACTTCTAACTCCCTTAATGAATGGCTGCTGTGTGATTTATTCTTTTCCCTACTGAATCTATGATTCTTTCTTTGAACATCAGCACCTTTTTTTCCTCACACGATGGCCAATAAAAGCAAAGGCACAGGCTTTGGTAATTTCACTGACATTAAATTGCACATTATTTCTTTAGAATTGCCCTCCCCTTTATAACAACTCATAGCTAGTGCTCGGTGCAGATAAGAATTTTAGTTTCTCTGCATCCCCTATCTATAAAGCAGCTTAAGTCCCAAATTCATACCTGATAGGATGCCTCATGCAACGCTGGAGCTACCTTGTCATATGAAGAACCAGTTCCCTCTGCCCTGCTCAGTTCGCTGAAGTGGGTTATCTAATCTTACTGCAGTTTGTAGATATGTTTTTTGAAATCCTCTTACTCTGTGAAGTTCTATTTGGTCTTAAATGTAGAGGGTATCACAGCTTTTGTTCTGGTTTTGGCTATCCTGCTATGGATCTGTATAGCTAGCAGCACTTTTTATGTTTTAGTACTGAACCCTCACGGATACAGTGGATTTTGACCAACACTGTCTATTCTCAGGGAAGTGAGATAAAGGTCAGGCCTGCTTGACAGACAATAGTAGAACTGTAGTTAAAATTGAAGCATTAGGGATGTTCCATATGGATTTACGAAAACAAGTAGAAAATACAGAGATTTCACAGCAGATTTAAAACATTGCACTGCTTAGTCAAAACTAAGTTAAGAGTTGAGCTTAGAGAGCACAGCTGGAAATTACTTTCTTGAACTGCACTCAGACTGCCACAGAGCTCCAGAGAGCTGGTCCCGCTTCCAGGACTTCCTCGTGCTCTGACCACTGCACCCAGGTCTAGCATCCTAACAGCCCTCACAGCTTTCTATCCAGATGTCATCCTACTTAAAAGTATATCTGCAGATTTACCTTTGCCCATAGAATCATCTTGCATTTAGTCTCTAACTAAGGGCAGTAACGTCTTTGGTTGGTTGGTTGGTTTTTTATGGAGCACCTGACACTTCTAAACCTGCTCTGTGGTGCTGCAATGCCACTCTGCACTTGCTCGAGTCCTGTCTGGGAGGGCATAGGATGTCTCCTGTTACCATTACAGGGTAACCTGCAGTGAGTATCTGCAGCACAGCTCTACCCTGCTGCCAGCTGAAATCTGTTCAGTTTCCCATCCAGCCAGAGGAGGACAAGCCATTCATTTAGATTGTACGTAACCCTTTATAAGCCAGGAAGCCGAGAATAGCAGAGAGAGAGGTTGGCAGACTCCCCTGTGGGTTAAGAAGGAGCTATTTGTTCTCATAATTACTTGTCTAGGAGAGGGGTCTGTTTGACAGTGCTTTCCTGCAAAGCATCATGTTTGCCCTGAAGCCAAATAAAACCTTGGTGTAAACTTCTGCCCAAAGCGAAGAAAAGGCAAGTCAGAGGGAATTTATGTGAATAAAAAGGCTGTAGACATTTCAAAGCATCTCTTGTGCATCAAGCAAGTGTGATCCCTAATATCTCGGATGCCAAAAGGCTCTAATATCCAAGAACGGGCACAAATGTGGGCTGGTTTCCATTCCCCTTCACTAAGGGTTTTTAACTCTGTGTATCTCAGATCCTTTCCCTGCTTTGCTCCACTGCGCACCCAGTGGGTTTCCTGACACGTATTTCAAGAGATGCCAATGCTGAAAACCTGTGTATTCTTTTTCTTCGGCAGTCAGACAGCAGCTGCCTTCTGAGGTGCTCTCTGCTTGGTATTTCCCACAAATACAATGGCTGGGATGGCTGAGGGCAATTTGGGCAGAGTGGCTGCTGCTCGGCTGATAATTGTGGCTTTTGGGTTTTGTGTTACCCACTGACTAATCCTGTGCAATCTTCTCAGGTTTCCAAAGCTTAGTTCAAGTCAGACAGTCCATACGCCTACTCCCTTCAGGCTGTGATGGTGAGATTTGGCTTTTGTGTGTGAGGGGGCATTTCACTGCAGATCTGACCTCTGCTAGACCACTGGGCATGGCATCTGCAATGCTCAGACTGCAGAAGTAAGGGCTGGGCAAGCCAGCCTTGATTTTAGAGGTTTTCTTTTGTCATTTCATAAACTTTAATCACTTAACCATCATCTCCAGTAACAAATACACCTAATTAATGGGTAGAAGTATTATTGCCTTCTGGGCAATATGATCCGAGTGGCTCAGCAGTGTCCCACAGCCTTGATTGTGCTCAGGGCCAAGGGAAATCAGCCGTGCAGTGAGTGGGGCAGGGGTGTGTTTTTGGAGCTGGCAGACCTGAGGAGCAGCTGCTGTGAAATTCAGAGTAGCTGTGGTGTCCCGATTACAGGTAAGAGTTGGAATTGCAGGAAGGAAAATGTCATCCTGACCTCTCTGAAGGTACACTGGCTCCAGAGGGAATAACAGACTGTAGGCTTGCTTTTTATGGAAGATTCTGTATCTGTGACTTGAAGACACATAGGGAGCAGGTGCACTGTGTGGGGAAACAGCAGTTAGTGGCTGGAGTAAAGCCCCACAACACTGAGAGATGACTTTTGCAGTTTTTCAACCTCCTTCTTGGTTCCCCTGATATTTTTTATGAAAGACAAGTTTCTTCCTTTGCTCGTGCAAATGCTTGAGCTGAGGCTAGCACAGCACATGCCCATCAGATGCCTGCAGCTGTCTTCTGTCCTTGCACAGGGGCTCTTCCAAGCCTGCAGTGTTTGGGAGACCTGGAAGGGAAAGATGCCTGCTGACCTGATAGTTGTCTCAAGTTGATATAACTACTGCTTTCCTTGGCTTCTGTGAAATCCTTAGTGGAAAAATAATAACTGGGCCAAATCCTGTTATTTTACATCAAGGTAATCAAAGTGGTCACTTCACTGGCTGCTTCAGAATAAGCTATTTCCTCTCTGACTAAGCCAGTTCGACCTCCAGTTTCTCTCCTCTTTGAAGAGCAAGTGGGTTGGTGGCTGAATGTCCAGATAAAACACCTTCAAATTAAGCTGGGCGTAGACTTCTGAAGACATTTGGCCGTGTAAGACTTCATCGTGTGCCAAAGTCAAAGCACCACTAGCAATTCATTAAAAAGGGGGTGTGTGGGGAGAACAATATAACCGAAATAAAAAGATGGACCTCAAACTAATAGCAACATTTTGAGGAGCTCTGAAGGACAAATAAACATTTAAAAGTTTGGATCAATGCTTTGGCCACTGACTTGTACAAAGCTGATGAAATTCCCCCTGTTTATCAGTTTTACTGTTTCTGCAATCTTTTAATCAGCTTTTCTGTGTAGATTTGTGAGTTTTTGTTAATGGTATGTCATAAACCGTTTATTTCCATATCCAAAAATCTTTGGTTCCCTTAATAATGAATTTTCCACTTTTCTCTAGAAAAGGGTATAATTTCTCCTGCTGAAGAGACCTTCCTTGCACACAAGTGATTAGGTTGCCATACTGGTTTGGTTATAGGATTATGTTTTCAGATAGTAATCATAAGATTTCTATGCCTCAATTTCCTTTTCTGCTATTTGTTCTCCCCACTGCAGATGGACAGAAGTGGATGCTGTGTGGCATAGATGATTAGCTCTCATAAAGTGCTTTAGGATTCATTGGTGTAAGTAATCCTTGGCACATCTTGCGTTACACTCTCATAAGAAGAGGATATGATTTTTCTTACCTCAGAAGGTAAGAAAACCCACCTTATATCAAAAGGTGGGTTTACATCATCCTCTGCTTTTACTAGAGACCTATAATATAACCCATTTACACTACCTAGGCTAAAAGAAAGACTAGAGTTGGTCTTTAATAATAATAGTTAAAAGGTTTCCACTATAGCTGACCTGAATCTCTAGTCTGTTAGAAAAGTCTGCTTGCATGGAACAGCCATTTTCTGAGTGAGGTCTGTGCTTTAAAACCCACCATTAATCAGTTTGAGAAGCTGCATCTGGATAGTATCTCAGCCTTTCAGAGCTAAGGTGTGCTCAGCTCAGTGGTCCGGCTTCAGGTCCTTATGCAACTGAAACCCTTCAAGGATACTCTTTCTTCATCCCAATAGATGCTACACTATGAATAGGATCAGTCTGTACTGATGGAATTTGGCCTTTTGTCAAAATTAATACAATAAAGGAGGCTGGAAGATTTTGGAGGTAGATTTTCTGCTATGCTGGGCACAGATGGTGGCTTGTTCCAGTAAGGAGACAGTACAGGCTGAAGAGGTGGGTGAGCAGTTCATCAGTAAGTTGCTGCACTCGTTTGTAGAAGAGTTGGTTTTAAGGGGTTTGCTATTGCTCTTGGGGTGAAAACACCCAGTGTCCTTGTCTTTCATGAGGACTGGTCCTTAAAACACCCGCTTCTGCTGTTCATAGCTGCAGTCAAATATCCAGCAGTGATGAGCTGGATTTCTGTTTGCTTTATTTGTCATGTTGAGCTGGCAGAGTTGAGTGCTGCGATTGACTGAGCAGCCGAGCTGGCAGTGGAAATGTCCAGACAGCCCATGAACAGCAGCTTAATGCATGTGCAGGTACGGTATGTATTTATATCTGAATGCATAGTCTGTGTGTGCACACATGTGTTCCTGGGAAAGTTTTTCAGTGAGTGGCTAATGCATCTCAATTACATCCCAGTCTGGAGCAACAGCCTTGCTAAGGAATTGAAAAATCTGTAAAGAATCCACTGAAGTTAAAAACACCATTTGGTTTCCTTCGCCAGAGGGACACTCATCAATATCTCTTTCTGTTAATATTGGAGGGTTAAAGCCTTGGCAATGTTCTCAGCCGCCAGATGCAGGCAGAGTTCAGATGCAGGCAGAGTTTTTTTGTGAAAGGCAATTTCATTGCTATTGGGTTAAAGCTCCTATTTTGCCTGACGCTGCAAGTTTCTTAAAAGCAGCTAAAAAGAGATTGGTGTCCAGACTGCTGGCTTTTTCCCTTTGTATGTGTCCTGTGAATGAACTGGCTTCTTGTTCTTTCTGCATCAAGATGGATTTCATTACAATTCACTCCCCACTTGGGGTCACGTGAAATCTTGGGTTCCCTAAAGTGAGAGACTTCTGCTTTGGTGTTTATGCTGCATCTCTGGATAGTACACAGCACTATGCAAGCAGCGATGATTGCTGTGTTGAAGGAAATGAGAAAGAGGGAGAAGAGAAGTTCCTAAGTCAATCTTCGTCAGTTCACACATGGTGCAAGAAGGGGGGTCCTATCTCAGCCTTGAGCTTTTTCACGCTTCATATTTAGAAGCAACCTTAGCAGTGCTGAATCCCATTTCTTTTTCTAATGTACGTCTAATAATAAATCACATTTTCTTTCTCTGTCTGACAAAGGACACTCCCTCCCAGATACAGTGATTGAGCAGTTTTCTTAAGAGACCCACTGTGCTGCTCAACCCTGCCTCTTAAAAATTTAAGCCACTTACCCAAGGTTATGCCACAACTCTTTGGCTTCACACTGACTGAAATGCCCCTGATTGCATGGTGGTTGTATTCCCATCTCCACAGTGAGGAATTTCCTCTGGTGCTTCTCAGTTCATTAGCGTGCTGCTGTCTGACACCACCAGCCTCCCCCAGCTGCCTCCAGCCTGCGCTGCCGCAGGGGCTGCGATGCAGACGGGGACACCTGGCCAGTGCAAACCCTCTGCTCCTGGGGGGCTTTGCAGCCTGACCATGGACATCTGCTCTGAGCTGAGAGTTGGCACTAGAAGGCTTTTGGCCTCAGAAGGAATATATTTACTTGGTACAGTTTTTCTCTAAAGAAGCTTTGGATGGAGAAGGCCAACAATCTATTTAGTCTAGTAACAGCCGAGCATGCCAATGCTTCTGGAAGAGTCCCCCACCAGAGCAGCTGATAACTTGTATAATACTTTCCTATAGGAGGGGAAAAAACATATTTTCACAGAATCACAGAATGTTAGGGGTTGGAAGGGACCTTCAAAGATCATCAAGTCCAACCCCCCTGCCAGAGCAGGATGAAACTATTCCTCCTCCTTGTTCATCCTTGCCCCACAGCACTATGGCACTGTAATTTTGTCTGGCTTGGCAAAGTATCTTGCAGGTTGAGGTAAGGGGGGGAACTTCTGAAGTTCTGAAGAAACAAAGATTGTGGAGAAAGATCTCTTGGGGATAATTTCTTTTCTTATCAACAGGATCTGCTGCAAAAATCTCTCAACATTAAAGTGTTTTGCCAGTCGTGGCTAAACTTTATTGTGTACTGCTGCAGGCTCTGCTTTTACAGAGCAACTTTCAGCCAACTAGTTCTGATAGCAGACCAAAGGGTGACTTGTTGGGATCAAGTGTGAGATGAAAAGCATATGTATGCCTTTTTAATATGGAAAAACATAGCTGGGAATGTTGGGTGAATGAACCTGACGATAGGAACATGCCTGTGTTAGGATGCAGGAGCCAAAGCAGGTGTGTGTAGGATTCAACTTACCAGACTGGGAAAGACTGGACCACAGGTAGTCCATGGAGTTGGAGCCTCTGTCCTCTGTTAGGAGCCTGGAGCAAATCTCCTAAAATGTATGAAGTCCCAGTCCCATGTTATCTGCCCTATTTGAAAGAAACCGCTGATCGCTGAGGGAGCTGCTGGCCTGGGCTGCCGCAGAGCAAAGGGTATGCCAAGGATGGTGTCTGAACTGGGAAGAGGGACTGTGAGGAGAGGGGCTGCAGAACAGAACAACCCTGAATGGGGGAACACAGGGACAGAGGGGTGCCCTGGGAAGAGAACTTCAGGAGAGGGAGTTCAGAGCCCTGAATGGACACAGCTGTTGGGAGTGGGGAGGAGAGCGAGGCAGGGATGCCAGGCGCTGTCTGGCTGCTCTGAATGGCAATACATTCTTATAAAAGCTCAGAGAATAGGGAGGGGGGAAGAGAGGTGTGGGGTTTTTTTTAATTAGCCTTTTACAAAGTGTTTGTGTGACAAGCTTCAGTTATCCCATATCCCTGAGGAGAATTATCATCTCGGGGATTTCACAAGGCTAGTGTCCTGGGAAGGGGCATGTGTTGGCCCTGGAGACAGGCACAAAAGCAGGGTATGGGGTCCTGCCAGGATGAGCGTGTGCCCTGAGGACAGGGTGCTGGCCAGACCCCATAGGGCAACTCGAGGCTGGCTGTGTTTGGACTCTCTCAATTCAGAAAGCTCAGAGCACACGTGCCTGGCTTGGAAACCTGACTGTGGGCTGGTGAGTGTCCAAGAGAGGCTGTGACCCACCTAAGGCTCTGACACCTCATTTAAACCCACGAGATGCAGCATGAGAGGTTTATCCCCTGCAGTTGAATGCAGTCATGAGGGCAGGAGAAGCTTTGCACCAGGCAGGGCTCTGCTGCCTCCAGAGGTTGCCATGGGGTGCAGGGGGACATGGCTGGTGTTCAAGGGAGGGGGCCAGAAAGGGTGGCCCCAGGCTGGGCTGGCCCTGCGGGAAGCATGCAGTGCCTGCCCATGTTCGATTTGGCTCTGCACAGAGCTGACGTCTCCTGGTTTGTATGACATTAACATTATGGGATAATTATAAAAATGTGAAAATATGACTCAAAGTACCAAGCAGGAAGCACGAAGCTTCTAGTGGTCCCATGTGTTTTTTCCTGCTTCCCCTTGGAGTATAACTGCCCCTTTAGAAAAGAGCCTCCTGCTTAGCATGTTTCTCATTACTTTGTAGAGATTCTTCTTTGCAGGGCCCTTAAAGCAGGATTAACTGGCAATGGGTGGTGCAATTCTCTTAGTACATAGTGATCTCGCTCTGCATTCAGAAGGGCACAGGGCTATTGCAATTGCTTCTTATTTACTGCCAAGTGCCAAAGGGGGGTTGATGTGAGCCAATGTAAGTACTTGGTCCATCTTGGAAAGGATGTTACAGGCTAAACTGTGGTTTGACATTTGTTCCTCCCTATTATCTATACAATGCCAGGTCCCCTGTGAGCTGCCTCCTTGGGGAAATTGTTAGTTTTCTCTTACTGGGTGGCATCAGTTTGGTTTTTAGCATGGGTTTCCTCTATTTTACTGGCAACTTCCAAAGCCAACATGGAGTGGGATGTGCTGCCTGGCAGGATGAATATTTCTGTGGTCCCAGCAGACAATGGGACGTGCTGGTCTGTCTTGCCAAGGCAGAGAGAAAGCAGCAGCAGACTGCAGTGCTCCAGACACCCCCAGTGCTCTGTAGCCTCCCCCTCCTGCCATTTAAATGCTTTCAGTGTCAGGATGAAACCTCTGAGGATGCTGGGGCCTTGCTTCACAGTTTTTGAACAGCGGATTTATCAGAGCTTAGGCATGAGGCTTGCACTTTCCTTTCTTCTAACTACTTTGTGATCTGGGAGTAAGAAAAACAGGGTGGAAGATGAGTCTGCTCCAAGAACTTCAAAAGTTTGGGTCATCAGCATTAATTCTTACTGATGTAATATGGTGACTCTAAAATTTGCAGAAGGATTGGCAACCATGAGCTGCAGCACAGAATAGTCTGGTTTGCTTGGGAAGCACAAACGACAGGTTGCAACACAGCTGAAGGAAAGGCAAACATCTGCAAACGTGCTCTCTCCTGAAAGGAGTGCTGTACTTGGTGAAAAGGGTTCATGTTGTAAATGTAGCTTTGTGTATGACCCTTATGTACAGAGCAGGTGAGGGTTAGTCAGTTGTGTTTATTTCAAGGAACATCTAAATGGATGCTTCTGGAATAGCCTGAGGGGATTATCAGAGAAAAAAAAAAAAAAGTAGTGTATACGAGACACAGAAATTGTGGGAAGCCATCCAAAAAAGTAAGAAAAAGGATCAAATGAGTTGTAATTCAGTTTCTACTAAAAACTGGAAAAAAATTTCTCCTTTATTCTGAATCTCACTTTGTGTTGTTAGGTTTCTGTTCAGCACAGGCACTGTCTGCCTTTGCAGTATCAAGAGGAGGATTCCAGGTACAGATTTGTTCAGTTCAGTAAATATACTTCCTGATTTTTTTTAGCATTCCTAAATACAGGCAATCCGTCATTGTCAGGAGACAGCAATTCTCTCTAGTTCCGTGGGCAGACTCTGATTACCTTAAAGGATTTTTTGTGAAGAAATTATTTGAGAGGAGAAGCAGCATTATAAAGAATTATAAAGCAGGTATGATCTTCCTACCCACTGATGTAGGAAGCTAATATGTCCTATGTGTGAAAACAAATGAGAACTTAACAAGAGGGGGGTATGACGACTCAAGAAAAGTTTTGGTTTTACACAACCAGAAGTCCCAGGACCTCTAAAATATTCTACAGCATAATATTTTTTTTCCCTATTCTTTCAAAAAATAAGCAAAGTCTCTTTTTTAACATCCAATCCAGAAATAATCCAATGCTGTCTTGCAATTTGAAACTGCATCTTATATGTTTCCTGGCCTTAAATAATTGTCTGTTGCACAATTTTCAAGCAAATGGAGGGAAAGGAAATAAAATGCTGAGTTGTGGGTTTTTTTTAAGGAAATGATATTCCCTGTCAGCATAGTCTTTGCACTTCCTGATTTGCTGCCACCCTTGAGACATGTGAGGTCCAAGAAATGCAGTATCGAGGCTTTGTGATGGGTAAAAGGTGGCATTTTCCTATGCCTAATGAAAGGACAGTCTTGAGATCCCTGTCCAAGCTTCCTAAAATGAGTTCAAGTGGTAAAGAATGAAAAAGTATATTGCTGAAGTGTACTTATGCACCTGAACACCATCCCTTTAAAGGGATGTGACATCTCTGTTGTGACAGCACACAGAGAAGGGATGTGAACCGTGATAACTTCTGTTAAAAAAATCAAACACCGCCCTGGAGATGGTGGATCTGCAATAAGGACCCATGGGCAGTGAAGCTGCTGAAAGTGATAGTTCACTACGATGTCAGACCCAGTAGTGAGCAGGGTTTGAGGCACATCTCCACTTGCTTATAGGTGAAACCCTTCAGCCAGGTGCTAGGACAGATGACATCTCAATTCCAGAGACAGCTGAGTGCGGTCACTAAAGCTGTCATCAGATGTGGACCTGCAGACAGCAGGTCAGGCAGCAGATTTCTAAGCCATTGCTGGAGCTGTTGACTCCAAGCACAAGGAATGATATGGTAGCACAAGACACTTGCTTCATGGTGTTGCAAGTCAAGTTATGTTTAGCCTCTTGGAAAAATTCCCAGGCCACCAGGAGTCATTTCTGAAAAACAGGAACCCCTTAATCTGTCTTAATCCCCTCTATAATTTTACACTTATTTAGCCTCATCCAAATAAAAACCTTCAGTTGCTTAATTAACGATTGATGAGGCTTCTCATCTCTGCTGGGAAATGAATATTATAATCTCCTTTTCTAAACAAGCAAAGACATTTGATGAGACAAATAACTTCCCTAGTGAGGGTGTACCAGATCTGATAACAGATGCACTGCCGGTGCCCCAAACCAACTGTAAAACCCCAGTGAAGACAGACACCAGCAATTCCCTGCTAAGATCATGCTGATGGGCTGGTTGCAGTGCTGGGAGCATCTCTGGGACAACTGTGGCAGGGGATGAACCATCCCTGATCCCAGATGGCAAAAATGTGAGCAGTTCTTGTGCATTCCTGGTGGTGTGCTGGGAAACAATTATAGAAATGGAATACTCCAGAGATGCCACTGAGTACAGACTGTAATATCTGCAGGATCTGGTATTGTCAGCAAGCTATAAAACATCCCTGCTAGTTTGCCAGCAGCTGATCCCAATTTAAAATCTGCCAAAGGTACACAAACACTGGAGCTGATGGCATAGCACCTTGCACTGCCACTTGCTTGAGATGTGTTTGTTCAGACTATGGCAGGATGGCAAGGCTGGGACACTGCTCCAACAGAAAGACTTTGCTCAGAAACTTTTCCAAGCATTTATCTTTTTCATCATCAGATAATCATGATGTGACCACTTTCCCTTGGTACCGGGAAAGTACAGCATGTATTCTTCACATGATGCTCTGTGGTGCTCCTGAAATTAGGGATGTGCCTTGCTTTTGAGGGGCTGGACATCCAGAACTGGGCTAGCTTGCATGGACTTTGGGAAGCTGGGACCATTTTTTCACCCACTGTGAAAAATACTAAGAAAAGTTGCAAGAGAAATCCCTCTTTTTGTGTTTTGTGAAGAGTACAGAGTAGCAGTCTTGGAAGGGAAGTAGTGAAGCCTGCTGGGCTCTGCTGGCACTCACCAAGAATAACTGAGCACTGGATGGGAGGAGCAGAAACTGTGTATGTGTGGAGCACAGGAGCTATTACAGATAGTCATCAGAAAAGTTGCTATTCCCAAATCCTAGAGGTAATGATGTTAAAGATAGCTGAGCTTTTAGAGATGCCCTCTGGGGAGGGCTGACTGCTGCACATTTGCATATTGTTTGCCTTAATTACACAGCAGAACAAATAGCATTGGTTGGGCAAGTGAGGGAAGGATTTGGAGGCTATGGCATAGGCAACACCTGAACCAAATTCTCCCAGAGAGGAAGGAGGGAGAGATTCAGCCTTATTGTACAAAAGCCTTTTCTGGTGTGGTGGCTTCCTCTCTGCAGTGAAGGAAGGTTGGCAGATGAAATCGGTATCCTTTTTTGACTGATAAAGGTGGCATATCACTTATGGAAGGAAGGTTTTATTGGTTTTTCTATAGTAGGGAAAATGGGTTTTGAGGAAAAAAAAAGTAATTTTTGAAGAATTTTTTAAATCCCACCAAATGTTGTTCCTTTTTATAGAAGTTCCCCACTTCAATGAAAAATACAAATACAACTGGAAAATATTTGTTTAAGAACTGTTCACAGAGAATAACAAAAAGTTGTTTTGTTGGTTTTTGGGGGTTAGCAGCTTCAGAAAACAAGGCAAAACATGTGAGTTGGGAGGTCAGTTTTCTTCATGTTTTTATTCTAAAACATTGTACCTAGTTTTGTTTCCCATCTCCATTAGTAATGCACAAGAGATGGGCAAACAGCACAATAACTAAATTTCCAGCCAGTAATGACCTAGGTGAGGCACTGTGAAGGGTAGTGAGGAGAAAGACATAGTATGATAAGACAAAATCAAACTGCATGAGCAGGAAATGTAAAGTGAATTAAAAAAAAAAAAGGAAAAACTGTAAGAAAATAAAAGATAGGGAAAGAATCATTCTAACTTGAAAACTCTCAGATCTGGTAGTCAGGGCTACTTTGAAAGCATGAAGACGACTAGGAATGACATTGTGAATTTGCTCTACAGATTTTTGGCTGAAGATGCAGGCATGAAATCTTGTACAAAAGGAAACTAGCTACGGGCTACAGTTGTGGATGACACAAAAGACATGGCTGTGCAGCTCTGCCCATGAGCCTCAGCTATGAACGCGGCTTCTTTCTAAGCCTCTGCATTCAATATGTGCAGTGGTGTATTGGTCACAGTCTGGACACAGCCCTTGGCTGAAAAATTTGTAAGGGAAGTAGTTAAAGCGGAAGAAGCCACTTCATATGTATGTCTGGAAGACCGAAATCTAATACTGGCCTAATCTCTTACATCCCCGGCACAGCGTCTGGGCTGGCTCTTGCTGCTGTGCGCCGTACTGGACAGCCCTCTAGAGGTATGGCTGTGCTGGGGAAGAGGAAGCATTTCACATTGCTCAGACATGGTGCAGGGCAGTGTGAGGGCGGGAAGGCACCTTGGGAGCAGCAGGAGACATCGCTGAGCAGGGAACCCGCTAGTGGCACGGGAGCATCCACTGCCAGTGGGGAAACTTAATAGAACTGTCAACACAGGGAAGACCAAAGCTGGTTGGAGACTGGGGCTTTTCAGAATTATAGGGCCAAAAACTCATCTGACCAAGGTATAAAAGCGGTTACCAGGTAGAAGTAGTACTGCTTTTAGGATGTGTCTTTTGCTTAGGCAAATGCCAAGTGTGGTGTATCTGTTAGACCTCATATAAGACTATGACTGGGCTAATAATATGTTTAAAAGCTAAGGCCAAAATTTCGGGTCTTGAGGATAGGTAAGAAAACATATGTGGGACATTTTGCCAAAATTTAATAGCCGGCAGAAATGCCTTCAAGAAAAAACATGGTGGATCCTGGTCCTCACCTAGTCTCCAGCGAGCTTTGGCTCAGCTTCCTTGATGGCAACTTCACTGATTCATCCTGGAGTCTGGCCCTGGTACTAGAGCCTGGCTTTTCTCCCTTGCTTTTTGCAAACCAAAGGTATTTGGGAAGTGTAAAAGAGTACTCCAAACGCTAGGAAATATTGTCACCCATCTGAAGGGCCAAATTAGTGCTGACAAGTCCAGTCATACTGGGGATCTTCTTGTAACACATGTTGCAGAGCTTGCAAAAAAATTGGGATTGAAGCCACCTTGATCTCTGGGCTCTCTTGGCACTGATGTAGTCTCAGGAGTACACTGGGGCTGCTGCTAGTTCTTCCATTTACCAGGGGACTCGAGGGAATGATCTGGAAGTGGAGAAATGCCAAGGGGCAGGTACATGGAGCACAATCCCCAGCCACTGTAACACGGGGCAGTAGCTTTTTTCCTTCCTTTTTTCCTTCGGTCATTTTGAGGATTTTTTTTTCCTTCATAAATATCTTTGAGCCATTATATATTTTTCATAATTCACAATTTTTTACTTTGCTTAAAAAGACTTTAACTGTAAGTATTAATAAAAGATAACTCAGGAATGGCCTGGGGTTGGGATTAGTTACACGTCCCATTAGTGAGCTGAGCATTTTGCCTTTTCAGTCATATAAAATTTTCTGGAGATACCTGGCTTATGAGTCAAGGCTGATCATCATCTGCAGATCATCAAACCTGTCAGCCCAGTGCCGCTTTGTGCAGAAGGAACAGGTGACTGGCTGGGAGGTGTTAACAGATGAGTGAAAGAAGGTTGTCCCAGCCTGCTCAGAGGGGGAATTTCAGGAGGGTATTGACTTCTCAGGCATATGACCTGGTCAAATATGCATGCAATGTACACTGCGAGATACAACTTTAGTCACATTTTAACCACAGGGAGATGAGGTGTGCGTCAGTGCTGTTCTTTATGCAGCCACAAGAGATTTCCATGTAACTAGGTGAGGTGCTCGAGTGAGCGGCATGCTGGAAGGGCTCTGGGAGCTGCCACACCAGTGTCCAGTGAACCAGGGTATGTCATGGACCTCAAATAAAGCTCCACCAAGGGTTTCCTAAAGTCATCCACCAGCTTCCAGGTACCCTCTCTCATGCAGAAAATAGTTTAACATCAGGATCTGGGGATCAGCTGGTTGGCACTGCTGTGGGATGCTCTTGGCTCTCAAGAAATGTAGCAAAGCTGATAGGGGCACAAATACAGAAGTTCTCCACTGGCTTGGAGAGAAACTATTTCTCCTCCTCTTTGAAATACTCTCAGCATGGAGGTTATGAGATAAAGCAGGCATAGACTTGCTCCAAGCATACAGGGTTGGGGTTAATATGAGTTCTAAATTTCAGGGGCGTTATGTTAGTCTCTCCACTCTTCAAAAGGGGCTGTCGGTTTAATCGCTGACTTTCAGTGATTTGTAGAGGGTAAGTTAAATGTCTGTTAAAGTCAATGGGAGCCTTTTGATGTCGGTAGACTTCAGTTAGGCCCACAGTCTGCCCATTCTTGTAGCATCTGGGTACGTGGCAAGCGAGAAGCAGGAAGGATAAAGCAGGCAGTGAAATTAAGAGAGGGCCGAAAGAAAAAAAGCCTTCACATGAACAAAAGTCTGGCTCAAAGGTACAGTGTTTCTCAGAGCTCTGAAATGCACAAACTGTTGCTTTCTTTTTTGGCTTTTCAATGTTCTATCTTGTTTTTTAACGGACAATCTGTTCTCGCGGCTGTTATTACTTTTAAGTACCGCACCCCCCATTGTCTGGAGGTGTTGGAGAAATAACTTCATTAGCATTTATTTAGATGTCTGCCTTAGGAAGCAGCCTTGATTGATGTGCTTATTCTCTGGACTTTCCAAATGACTCTGAAGCTGTACTTATCTCCATTATGCTGTTCAGTTTTAAGCAACTGTAATTGTCTTGGGTGTGTGTTGGGTCTGGATTTAATCTTAAGAACATTCTTCAAATCTTAATTCTCACAAAGCCAATTTGCGGGAAAATGTTACTGCTGTCCCTGTTTTATATGTCGGGGTAATGGATGCAGAGAGGTTAAAAGTGTTACCCCCAAACGTGACATCCCAGCTGGCACTGGAATCAGAACAGAGGAGATCCTGCCTTTATCCTTAGCATTGAGGCTGTGCTTTGCTTTTGTATAATTCTAGCCTAATGAAGCACAGTTTCTAGATGCCATGTGGGCAAGTGAGCCACATCAAACAACTGCTATCTGACACTCTTGCCCACACTATTGCAAAGGCCAAAAATTTACTTTTCCATCAGCAACATGTGAATGTTTGGATCATCTATAGCCCAGTAACAGTTACTTAAACCAAGATGTGTCCCTACATGTCTTGGTGTAGGGAACTCTGGGGAGATAGGGAGGCATCCGTGAAATGTGTGTCATTTAGGGGCAATAGCCCATTCAAAGGTGGCTTCTTCCAGAAGCGAGGCCTATTTTGGCATCTGCAAAAACTCAGAGAGTTTTTCATCTCTGAGTTGCTGAAGGCTGAAAGGACCAGTCTTTTTCCATGCTGATTTTTAACTAATAGCAGTAATAACTCTACAGCCAGATACCATTCTTTATTTTCAGGACCCTTTGGTCATAAAAAATAACTCCCTGTTTGAAAACAGTAAATGTCAAGAAAATAATTTTGAAAGGCTTTTTCCTGCACAAGTGGTTTGTTGCCTTTCCTAAAGCCAGTGGAGTTCTGGACTTTACCTTTTATAGTCAGCAGAGTTAGAAAACACAAGGATAACAGGTACTCCTGACTGCCATGAGTTTTGATATTGGGAATAATATCCCTGTTTCACATACAGTTCTTTGCAGGATATTAAGGTGGATGTTAAGGGGGCACCAGGCATCACAATGCTCACACAGGAGTCTCCCATGGAAAACATGCTGCTCTAGACAGCAATGTGACTTGAGTGGTGGCAGTGAATGTCTGAGTGGCTTAGGAGAGATTTCCAGCCTTCGGCTGCTGAAGTTAGCAGGTCTAGTTAGTGACGTTTGCAAGCTATCACTGTCCGCGGTTTACTGTGAGAGACCCTACCTCTCTAGTGAGATGTACAACTGAGGTTCCAACAAGATGGAACAATGAAGATCACACATTTTGCATATTTTGGGCTAGTGATCTTTGGCTTTTGTTTGTGTTTGTTGTTGGTTTGTGGTTTTTTTGTTTGTTGGTTTGGTTTTTTTTAATGTAATTTCTTTTTCCTCTCAATTCCATGCTGCTGTTTTTTCTTGTTTATACTCCTAAAGTATTACGGTTTATTTGTGTTAAATGTCTTCTCTGTTCCAAGAGGTGTCTGGATTTTGGTGAAGGATGAAGCAAATCTCACAAATGCAGTCTGATTCTGCAAAATACTGCATGCCTTTGGGCAGCCCTGATTTCGGTGGAGAACGGGGTTATCAGCTGTCTAACACCTTGTAAGTCTGGAGCCAATCTGTGGTGTTGGTGCTGTAAAAGATGCTATAAAAAAGGAAAAATAAGTTGTGTTTGCAAGAACTTAATTTATCGCAGTACCTTATGTGGCTATTAGTAGAAATCGGTGCAGTATTAGTACCTAAAGAGGAAGAGGGGAAAGTGAGTGGCTAAGGGACACCTTATATTAGGCACATATAGCACAGAGACTGTTTCACAGGGGACGAGGACAGCTGAAAATTCTCACTCTTTCCTGTTGCTGGATCAAATTCCTTTGGTAGAAAGAGGGCAGGGTGCCCTGGGGAAATATCTCAATAGCCCGAGGCCCCCTCTGACATCAGGTCAAATATTCTGGGTCACATAACCGAAGGCTGCATGTTGAAACTCAATATTACAATGGATCAAGTGCTTCTGCCACATGGAGTTGACATACTCCTGCCCTAACAGACTTGGTGTGCATAGCAGATGCTCAGCCATGGCTGAGCACAGGGCTTCAGTGGGAATGATGGAGCTGATGGATGAATAAACCTGAGCTGGACTTAAGTGACACTGGTGGTCACCAGCTGCAAATGGGAAGGACACTGGTGATGGCAGATGAAACTATGGCTTGGCTGGAATGGAGTGGGCACAGGGAAATAATGTTTTGATTTGGGGAATAGTTTGCTCTACAAAGAACAAGAAGAAAAGCTTGAAAAAAAAGGGAGACTTGATGTGCTCAAAAGGAGGAAGTGCCACTTTCATCTTGTCCAATGCCAATGTCTGATATTAAAGCCTATTAAATGTCTAGGTCCAGATAGTAAAAAAGTACATATTGCACATATTTAAATGTGACTGACAGGAGTTCTAGTGATGATACTGATCCTGCACCAAGAATGTGAAGTGGCCTGTCCCCTCTTCCAGAAAAACAAAGACAAACGAGTTGCCTCCAAACCTCATTTTTAAAGCTCAAGTCACTTTAAATCAACTTCTGATGGTGATGTCCAAATAAGCCTCAGGATCTATCATATTTTTTCAGTAAAAATAGCTTATTCTCTGACATCTGGGAAAGGTGAAGGTGTTGCCAAGCACTGAGCTGTCATAATTGCTGTCATAATTTGCTTTACAATTGTTTAAAGTCCTATTAGTTAGATTTTGTTCTGCCTTTATGCTTATTACGATCTTCTGCTAGAAATGAGTGTGGCTGATGGGAAGGACTCTCATATTCTGCAGAAGTGGTGCATAATGTTTTATAAACTTATTCTCTGCCTGCAGCCCACAGCGCATTGCAGGCTGAACTCTTTAACATCTTGAAAGCTCAAAGAAATGTGGAAAAGTAAGATTGAAGAGTGAAACCCAAAGCTATTTTTACTCCAGAATTGCTAGGTCACCTAATAAAATGCTCAGAATTTTGAGAACTTTTAAGACCTTTTGAAATTTTGTTGCCATTTAGGCTTGCCTCTGATTTTTGTATAAGTTTTTCTGTAAATTTAGATCTTCAGGATGATGTAGCGTCAGCAGTATTATTATGTATTATTTTGCAGAGTGAGACAAGTCCTGCTGGAAGATGGTGGATGTGAACAGACAGGTCACAGGCAAGGTGCTGCTGCAGCACAGGTAATTTCAATCTTCTCATTTTCAGTCTCCTCCTCATATTCCTCAGACCTTTTTCTCAAGAGCCTTGTTTAGGGGTGTCTGTGCCCATTCAGGCTCTCTTCCTCCCACTGAAAATGGTGAAAGGCTCTCCAGTTACTTCTGATTAAAATCTTGGTGTTTTGACCAATTCTTTGCTATGTATCAGCTGCTTTTCAGGGAGAGTGATTTAATTACTATTATGAGCCAGTATCTTGTAGACTTGTTTCTTTTGGAGCCCTTTTCCAGTCACCAAGAACATTATTTCCTTGCCTTTATTTCTCTTGGATGGGCTCTTACATTGCAACTGCTCTGGGTTAACAGTTGCAGAAGTCTGAACCGATGGTTTGGATGGGAGTATTCTCCATTGATCACCTTCCAGTAACTCCTAGTGACTCGGTGTCCTGCAGGCTGGTATCTGAGTTCAGCCTTTGCTTCAGTCCAGTTTCATTAATATCCCTTTGATTTCATTCTTTGCAATCAAGTGGAAAGGTCTCGCCAAGGTTAGTGTTGACATACATATTACATCTACAAAGATTAGAAATTATTCATCATAGTTAGATTCAAACCCATAAAGGCAGTTCTGTCCTGCTGCTGCTTCTCAGAGCTTCTTTCTTCCAGATTCTGAAGCCTCCAGAGTAAAGCTGTTCTTCTGGCTGGGAGAAGTTTTTCACCTGGGCATAAGAGATGAGGCTCTGAGCTTGAGAGGGACAGACTCGGGGGGTGTTATCTAGCCTGGTAAGACCAAATTTCAAGGCAGCTAATCATCTTATGCATGCGTCTAATGGTGAGATGATGATAATCAAAGTAAAACACAAATTTGTCCTTAGATGTGGAATAATCCCGTTCAGAAAATCCTACAGGACCACATTTCTTTATTATGAACTTGGAAGATTTCCCTGACTTCATGATAGTGAACGCTTCTCTCTAATGGCTGTTCACTAAGGATCAACAAACTGCTGAGGGACCTAATGTTTAATTGAAAACATACCCAAGTGCATGCTTCTGTGAATTCCTTGTATC
Organism: Megaceryle torquata; assembly: GCA_024611175.1. Taxonomy (NCBI): domain Eukaryota; kingdom Metazoa; phylum Chordata; class Aves; order Coraciiformes; family Cerylidae; genus Megaceryle; species Megaceryle torquata. The sequence goes on from JANIJG010014634.1 coordinate 93,285, forward strand.
TGCGGTATTGGCCAAGAAATCAATTGCCTGCAGGTGCTTTCAGGGGCTTCATGTAGGCTTTGATGTGCTCTCTGCAGTGATGCAGACCTCCTAGCCCTTGTCCCCATGGATACCATGGCATGAAGATGGTTCTTCTACATGGGGCAGAACCCCATTCATGTGTTTCCTTGGTTTTCAAAGAAAAAATTCCCCACTATAACTTCAGGCAGCTCTGCAGGGCAGTGAGGCTGTGGTGGGGATGTGTGACATCCCCCCTCTCTGAGGTCTTCATGCCAGCTTTGGTGCCACCCATGAAACCCTGACAGCAAAACCCACACTGATACAAAATCTATAAAAAACTAGCATAACCAACAGCGACCAGGGTGAGGTTTACCCACCAAGCCTCCACTTTTTTTTTCTGTTTTCCATGGAGAAGACCAGCTTCCCCAAACACGATTTGTGAGAGAATTTGATTTGGGAGTCAGTGAATATCCCAACCAGATAAATGTTTTACTTCCCACCCAAAAACCACCACAGTTTTTGGGATAACAATGCTCTGGTGTGACCATCCCCATTTCAGCCCCTTGCCCTCAGCAGCCCTACAGTGAGAGTGGTGCCAAATGGCAAAATAGAAGCGTTTTGGGGATGGAATTTGGATTTGGTCTGAATAACTGTGATTATGTGTTTCTCCAAAAGAAAAAACAAAATGCAAACCTAAAAAAAAAAAATCTAACATCTTGAATGATTCCTTTGGGTTGTCTTTTTCATAAAACTCTTTCACTTGTTTGCCCTGCCCTTTGCAGAGGGCAACCTGCAGGCTGGGAAAGCCGCTGTCTGCCCTGGAGCTTTGCAAACCTGCCATCCTGGGGCTGCTGGCAAGGGCAGCTGGTCAGGGACATCCCATAAATCCAGTGGCTGCAAAATCCTACCCTAATAAAAACTGTACCCTCCATTGTGCACGTCGGCAGTGGCGGGTGGGGAGGCCAAGATGGGTTAAATCACGGTTTAATAAGGAGAGCTGTTGCCTCAGCAATCCCCTCCCCATGCATGTTGGAGCTGGCGTCTGCTGAACCCCTGTGGCTCTCTGTAAGCAATGGGGGCCAGGGAAGCTGAGGTAAATCTGTTCAAGATGAATTGACATCCCAGCTGTCCTGGTACCCTCTGGGTAACTCAGAGAAATGATGCTGAGCTTGCTCCTGTTTAAAAAGGGGAAAGAAACCTGTGCCCATAACAAGCTGACGAGGGTGGCTGACAGATGCTTCCCGTCCCTTACACCTTTATCACATCCCTGGATGAAGGAGTTGTGATATTTTGGGGAGCGGTGCCAGCTTTGGGGACCTGCCATTTCTGTGCGCTTGAGCCAGTGGCAAGCTGGAACTGTCAGGTATCACCTGTGGGGCCAGCAGCTGCCAAATCCCACTTTTCCACACTATTTCAGGAAAGGTGGGTTTTTTGCATTAGATTATGGCTAAATCCAGATTCCCCTCTAGGAAGTGGAGATTTAGGCAAGGGTTGGAGATAGCTGGCTATCCTTTTTTCAGGTGAAGCAGCACAGCTTTTCCCCAGGAGGAGGTTGGGGTGGGGAGAGAAGGTAATGGCTCAGGTGTGCCCTGGGTGCAGGTGACCTCAATTGCTCAGCAGAGCCCCTGCAGCTGGGGCACACAGAGAACACAAGGGTGTGCCAGAGCCTGAGGTGAGGAGAGTGGATGGTTCTTAAGATCAAGGTAAGGTTGAACTGGTTTTTCTTTGAATTTTTTTGGAAGGTCTTATGTTGGTGGGGTCTATTTTGTAAGGCCTTGTATCTGTAGTGTGACTTTTACTGGTTGGAGAAGCTAGCAAGTGGAAGGTGTGGAGCTGAGACTGGTGTTGGAGGAGACCACCTTAGGAGCTGGTGTTGGTGACTTCTGAGGCTGGTTGTCTTGGTTGAAACAGTTCTTGTTTTGCTGTCTTTTTATGGTAAAAATTGGAGATAATTGCCAGGAGGACTAAGTCCAGGAGCTAGTGGGGGTGAATGGCCTTGTGTGAGGAAAGGGAAGGGGATGATTAATGTGTTGGTGTCTTAAAGGGAGTGCTGTGAGGGAAAAGTTATGGCTGGGTGGTTTGTTTTGGGGTTGGTTGTTTTTTTTTTCCTACAGTTGTGCTGCCCCCTTGTAGAAAATGTGAAATTCTCTGAGTATTCTCTGAAGTAGAATTATTTTATTTCTTTTTTGCAGAGTTGCAGTGAAATGCAAAACTCCCAGATGTCACTGTTCTCTCTTTCTGATACAAGTTCCTTCCAAAATGAATGCATTTACTGTATGAGGTTGCTTGGGCTTCCCAAAGTCCTCGACTCTACAGAGCAAACTGCAGCCTCTTATCCTTATGTGAATTCTTTGTAGGATTGAGACCTGAACTGTTTTGGGGATGTTATTTTCTATTTTTCCAAGTTGACAGGTAACTGTTATTAAAACACTAGTGTAAAAGGCACTGATTTCCTTGTATGAGAGTCAGCAAGATGAAAACAGTGAAATGTGAGGTCCTCATGCTGCTTTAGCCTGGACAGGTGGGTTAGACTTGTTGCATTTTGCTACTGTGCCTTTTCTTGGGCTTGTCCCAGTGCTGGAGGGAATTTTCGGTGAAGCCAGCTCCCAGTCTGATGGCTGAGGTAGCACATTTCTCTGCACTGTGGCTTCTGACAGTGTCTAGACAAGGCCAGTTATTGCTGGGCTGGTTACTGCTCGGTCATGTTTCCAAGGCTGACTTGGCACTGATGTGGGCTCGGCACTTGAATCACAAATATGCAAGAACTGAAGCTATGGTTCTGATATGATCTCATGGCACTAGCACCTGGGGCCACTATTGCTAGTGTTTTAGCCTCAAGCTTGTTCACGCCAGATCAGTGAATTACAGATTTGGTAGGTCAGAATTCACAGTTTCACATCCTAAATCTGTATTTCCATCCCTGATTACTTGTTCACTTTTCTCCACAAATTCTCCCTAACTCTAATTGGTATTAGTTTCCAATATTAAAAATCTTGAGAAATTGAAATACCTGCTGTGTGATTTGCATTCAAGAAGTACAGTCAGAGTTCATGGAAACGTTTTCTGAGAGCTGTCTCCATATCTTGCTGAGCTGATTCACTCAGGAGTAAGCAAAGGCTTCAGAGCCCTGTAACAGCATAGGTTTTGCAAGGAAGCGTCAAGACTGAGAAATGAAGCAATGGTTTATCTCCCTCTTATGGCCAGATTCAGAATAGCTACACTCCATAAGCTTTCTGTCAGGGAGGAAAGGGAGCAGCAGCCTTGTAAGCTTTTGTAGTTGGATATGAGGGGCCTTGACTTAACTCACAAGGAGTTAAGCTGACCTTCCTTTAAGGAAGCTGGTAAAATATAATTTTCACTGTAGTATAAACAGGAAAATACCTGTGGAAGAGTTAAACGGCTCCACTCCCTTAGGAGTTTGTATTGGGAACCGGAGAAGGTGGTCTTCAGGTTAGCAAAACTTGGCCAGTGATGCTCATGGTCCTGGAGTAGTGGTGTTTGTGAAGCAGGTGGCATATGAGCAGTGTTGCGACAGTGGGTGCTGCTCTTGCTCTTTCTGCTGATGTGGTGAAAAGAGAATAAAATGTTGCATTAAATGTTCTTAGTATGATTTCTAACCCTCCCGGCACCCCTTCTTCTGGCTGAAATCAAAACAATATATTGAAAATTCTCTCTTCCAAACATGCTGGCTATGCCTTGTTAAAATAGTCGTGCTTGTCCTAAAAACAGGAAAGGAAGTGGAGCTGGATGTGGTTTTGATTTGAGACCCCTATGTTGATTCCAGTGTGGATTCGGAGTGCTTTGGCAATGAACTAGCTCAGTGTTTGGGGCAGGGGTTGGTTTGACCCACTGTCCCAACAGGGACACAAGTTTGACCCTTCTCTGTGCCAAGGAGTCAGAGCTGTGGTTTGGACTTGTCTCCAGACAGTCATGATTATTCCCCTTTCCCAGAGAGGGGTTTTGTTGCCTGACCTGTAAGCTGAGAATCCAAGTGTCTTGCTTACCTGGTGTGAAGATTCAAAATTGGGCTGGTTCTGAATTTTGTAATAAATTTTAAACTTGGAACTTGATGTGGGAGTACTTGAGGGATGAGTAAGGCCTGGGTACCTATGAGTGATGGAAATGAAGATGAGGGATCATCTAACATACTAGTCTTTCCCATTTGGCTGTCCTCTGTTCACCAGGTATGCTTGGATGGAGGTGTTTAGTTACAGGGGTCTGACCTAACAAATCTGCGTGCAGTTACTCGGGGATTGATCTGGAGACTTTGGTTGGGTTCAGCTCTACCAGATGGAGACATCATGCTAACTCTAGGATGGATGTGGTTACAAATGGAAGAACTGTCACTGGAAAATACTGTCTGGTTTAGGCAGCTGTTAAATATATAATAGAATTTTTATTCTCTTTCTCTTTGCCAGTGGACTAGCTACTAGTCAGTAAAATGCCTGATGAGGGCAGAAAACTAGTTGGGCTCGAGTCTTTGTTCAGGGAGTTATTTTTTTCTATGTGTATTGGCTCTGAGATGGATTTAATTTTCCCCATCGCAGCCCTCACAGTGCTGTGCTTTGCATTGAGAGCTGGAAAGGTACTGGTAATACAGCTGTGTTGTAGCTACTGCTGAGCAGGGCTTGCACAGCACCAAAGATCTTCTTTTACATCCCTCACGGTGGAATGGGGTGGCCAAGATCTCGAGAGGGGGCACAACTGGGACAGCTGACTCAAACTGACCAAAGGGATATTCCATACCATATGATGTCAGCTCAACAATAAAAGCTAGGGAAAGGAGGAGAGGGAAGAATCTGCTTGTCCTCCAGAGCAACCGCTACAGATTTGGAGTCCTGCCTCCCAGAAAAGGAGCCAGACATTGTCTGCTGATGGGAAGTAGAGAATAAATCTTTGTTTTCTTTTGCTTCCACTCATGGCCTTGTTTTGCTTTTCATTAAACTGCCTTTGTCTTAATCTACAAGTTTCAGCTTATTTTCTTCCCCCTGGTCCATCTGAGAGGTGGGCGTGGAGTGATAAAGTGGCTGTGTCACTTAGCAGCATTGGGAGCTGATGGTGAGCTGTCTCTTGAATTGATTCCACCTAGACTGCTTTGAGTGTTTGGTGGTGTGCATTATATGTACATTTTTCAGGAATAATGGGTGAAGGGTGACAGAATTCTGCTCTCAGTTTTTCTAACATGACAATATTTGGGACACTGTCAAAATTAAAAACATGAACTGTTGTAGGGCTGTAGTTTAGGTTTCAATATGAAGAAGGGAAAATAGTGGGAAAGTAAAAAAAAAATCTGCAGTGCTGGAAGTAACGCTTGAACTGAGATGCCTGCATAATACGAGAACTTCCAGAACAAGTAAGAAAGCCGCCCATTCTACTCTATTTTCCATAGTAAGACTGTAAAATATAGTTGGTTCGCTCAGGAAAACCTGATTATACTTGTCTTTGACTAAAGACCCATTAGAGTTCAATGCCTGTGACAATTTTAAGAATTACGTATCTGGTAGAGATTTGGATTATCTGGAGCACAGGGCATGGACATTTTCTGTTTTGCTGGGACTTGGATACATAGGTTTTAAACCCACCAGGATACCCAGCTTTGCAGGAAAGCTAGGAAAAACTGAGCTATATGGTTGGTGTCCAGACTAATTTCTCAAGCCTGCTTATGCCAGAAGGGACATCTGGAGAAAGTTAATTAATAGAGCCCACTTCCTTATGCTCTGGCTTGTCTGGTTTAAGTGACCAGAGTGATCCATCGAGCCCGAAGGCTGGCCAGGAAAGTGCAGCAGCTGAGGTAGTGTTGGAGGGAAGTGCGCTGATACAGTTCATGGCTTTTCTGGTGGCTGTCATTAGTGGCACCCTGCTCTTCCATCTTCTTCCCTCACCTTAAGATCAGGGTATATTTTGGTTTTACTGTATTGAATCATATGGGATGTGTGATAATTCCTTTAAGAGCCAAGCAACAGCTAGAATTTCAGGTACTGCCTCTTATGCCACTTGGCTGTGATTGATAAGTGCTGGGATGATTGACTGATGCATGGCAATGCAACCCTTCTAGATAGGTTTGTAGTTTTGAGTGGGTTTTTTCCCTGTTTCCCAGGGCTTGTGAAACTGGGTTCATTGGTTCATAGCTCAATCCACCTGCTTCTAATTCCAGAGTCACAGTCTGACACTAAATGGCATAATTAACCCCCCTAGTCTGGCCAGCAAGATGTGAGTTTCAAGATGATTCTGTGGGACTTCAGCTATAATGTATATTCCTTAAATTTTGTACAGTATTTCACAGCTTACCAGTGGGTACATACACTGATGTGTGCATTCCTTTCATTCTCTGTTTTCATTGAACTGGGTCTAACTACAGCACCCAACTCACTCCCCACTCCCATAGTTATGTAGGAGGGTACAGTTACCTTCATTTTATGGGCAAGCAAGCAGGGTAAAAGAACTGGCCACATACATGGCTGTGGACTAGTAGGACTCTGCAGAGAACCTGTACCTACTAGTTCCTTATCTAGTACCTTGCTACTGAGCTAGGCTGGCTCCTGCAGGTTTTGAACTCCAGCATTTCCACAGGGCTGAGCAGCAAGGCTGGTTTTCCAAGAATGCAACTCAAAGTCCCTGTAGTTTTCTTGAAACTGCAGCTAGCGTCTTCAGAATGGTCAGAAGCAAAGGCACAGGGTTGGGACAGGCAAAGCCAAGGAGGCAGAAGATCTTCTAAGCTCCTTTACATTATTAGCATATCAGATTAAGACATGCTGCCATCTCTTGAAATTTCTTAAAAGCATGAATGTATTCATCCGAGATAGCAAATTTGGGGTATTAAAATGACTGTCCAGGAAACAGAAACAGTCAACTTGAATGTGAGAAGGACTCTGAGATCAAAGAGAAGGCCCATTTGATCTGCTGAGGCTCATCCTATTGTACAGTCCTGCCCCTGCAGGTCCTCAAAAGCATCTAATTGCTTCTTGAATTGCTCAAGTGTCTTGGACCTGTCTGCCTCACCAGACTCTTCAGACTGTATTTAACATATCCAGCGTAGCAATACAAACTGACCAATATGCTGACTTTAGTCTAATGCCCTACTCCACAGGGGAACAATTTAATTTCTCTAGTAGGCACAAATTTGTTCTTTTGTTCTGGTGTGAAGATTTCTATAATATCACTGAATTATTAAGGCTGGAATCTTGTTTCTATCAGTTGCCAAGGACAAATGTATGTAATCAAAGGGCACTACCTACCATTTCTTCATCATAAGGACTTGGTGGTTTTCTCACTGTTCAGTTAGATGTAAGGCGTGCTTTCACAGCTTGTTACTTCCAGGGCTCTTATCCAAAGCAAGGACTTTAGAGCCCAAACATTAAAGACTATGATCCCAAACATGTATTGGCTGCTTCATCTTTTTAGGTGCCTCAGTTCTGATCTGAAAGTTCCAAGTCATTGCAATCATGCACTGTGCATAGGCTGAGACCAGCTAAAGGCATAGCCCTACACATGCACAGCAGTAGCTCAGCATTAATGCCCAAGAGTTTAACACAACACCACATTAAAAGACAGAACAGTGGAAACACCTTTTAAAAAGGGGGCTGAATCTGTTCTTCCCTCATCATTTAAAGCACTTGTCACAGGTAGGAAACACAGACTCAGATTGACTGACATAATTTCAGCTCTACTTACTGCTTTTTTAAAACTGAACAGGCATCCCTGCTCCTCAACAACTACTACTACTGCAATACAGAAGTAAGCACAGTTAGAATTCTTTTCACTCACTCTCTTTCTAGACTCTTGAACTTTTTTCTTCCTCTGCATAAATGGCTCCACTTCAAAAAAGTGGTCGAGACAGCCTACCAGGAGGTAAAAGATCTTTTCCTGCCAAGAGCTGCCCTTAAGGCTCCAAGAGAAAACACCTACTACTGATTTGAAGAGCAGTCTTTAACCACCAAATCAACATGCAGGAAAAGAGCCCTTTCCTCACATACCCCTTGTCCTGTTTTATAGCAGGAACAGGCTATTTAACAGTGAGAACCGAGCCACACAACCAGATTATCCCAAAAATACAGCTTTTTCAAACCATATCAGGAAGGTTGCAGCCAATATAGTCATTATTAAAAAGTACAGGCATTTAAGTTCCCATTTGAGAGGAACACTCTTAAATGGGATAAAAATACTGATGGAAGAATCTTGTGTCAGAGGACTATAGAGCACTGTGCAGAGTACAAACTTACTGCAGTGGTGACGTTCAGAGGCCTCTTGTGAAGGGTTTAAAATACCAAGCATCATCTCCTTTTCTGCATATAACAGTGTTCAAAGGAGATACTAAGGAAAATAAATTCGCTATAAGATTAGACCACAGCATTGATCTTCCTGACAAATTACCTGGTTTGAAAAGGGAGCTGGTATTGCATCTGTTCACGTGCAAGGTCTATGGGTAAGGCTATAGCTGAGGCATACGTAGCCTGTGAGTAACAAGTATTCAAACATTAAGTGTTATTCAATGACATAAGCAGTTATTTGCTGTTTAAGACTGCTGTCTGAAAGGGGGGGGAGGGAACCAAACCAGCTCTAGCCTATTGCCAGAATTGCATTGTTTTCACAAGGTTGAACATGCCCTCACCATCAGCAGCACCAGACTGAACTTGCTTAGGATTTATAGCTCATAAGTGATGTGAGGTAAGGTCAGGTCAGTTCTTTGACTTTACAGTTTTTGAGACACACCTTATCTGGAGAGGAACACTAATAACCATCTCATTTATGACAACTTCCATTAACAATCCCATGTTGTCAGACATAGATTAACCTATGAACTGTGCAAGGTCACACTTCCATTAGGGTTCCAGCAATGGGGACTCCTGGATTTCCTTAAAGCAGTTTTTCCTTAAGAAAAAAAATCAGAAAAAAAAACCCCCAACAAAACAACTAGGAGTCAAGAGATGCTTTTTGATGTTTTTTATTGCAAAAGGTATGGACATTTGCTGGCAGAATATTTGATCACATTGTCTACTTGACTGTCATCCAGAGGAGACTGCATGCATTCAAGCTGAAAGCATAGGACAGTTTCCACTAGGCACCTGAGAAATTTCATGGGGAAGAAAAGTCTTTCAAGTTGAAAGGGGCAAGTTTCAAACTGATCACCTACTCTGGTGCCCATTGCTACCCAGAGTTACCTGGGAAATAAAAATTATATCAGCTATAGTCATAGCCAACTGTAAACATCTTCTTGCAATGCAACAGAAATTATCTAGATAATTGATCCTGAAGTGTTCTTTCCAGTTTGAAACAGGAAATGTCTTTCCTAAAGCAGACAATGCAATGAGCTGCACCTACTACTCAATGCTGCGTTATGCAGCAGAGGTGCATGATGCTTCCTCTCATCTGGCTTATATCAAAGAAAATCTGACAGCTCTTGGTCTCTGAGACTACCCCACCCCCCAAAACATCTTTCTTTTCTTCCTGCTCCCAAACCCAGTATCATCTCAAACCACTTCCCTAACTCCCCTCAGACAAAAGCCAACTCCCTTTTTCTCCCACCCCCTTGCCTGAAGGCACGACTGAGACTATACACTGCTCTTCATACTGCAGTCAGTAGCAAAAATCTCTTCACACTTTGGGGTCCCTCCACACACAGAACTCCTGGTGCATCTGAATTTCACTGATTTCAATGTGCTCCCCCCGGTCTGATAAAGGTTAATCATCTTTGGCAGACAGCAATCCTGCACCCAGTGGAACAAGCCAATCTAACAGGATGCGTATTTTGCAACTGCAGCTGCTTAGTATCAGGAACTCACTGCAAGAAAAAAAGAGAGTTTATAGAGGATGGCACCTTCAGGAGTAAACGCATTTGAATAGAGAATAGATTAGAATATATTAATTAATAGCTGTGCTTAGCTGCAGGTTATAATGGACTTTAAACTACTTGAACCAGACAAATGCAAAGATCTGTCAAGGCCTTAAGTCTGCAAGTCACTGATAACTAAATAACTCAAGATGATACTACAGGCACTTTAACTTCTCCTATTAAGTTAAAAACCTTTCTAGTTGCTCTAATCATTCCAAGAATAAGAACAGCTTTTGTAGGTTACTTATTCATTCTTAATAAATCAGCTGTAGATTATAAGGGAAATTTTTGCTTTCAGAAAGCCCTATCAGATAGAACAATTCACAATTAACTTCCTTTCATGCAGTATGGTTTTCAGTTCCTCAGCAAAGCTGCAGATTGAAATTTTCCTGATATCAAGGCAGTGGTTCCTTGGTAATGTGCACCCAGGCCTCTCAATATTCAAATCAACGTTAAGATACAGGGCCTTAGCAGAGATGGGTGCATAGTCATTTGTGTTAAGACAGAGTAGCAGTTATAGTTCCCTGAGGCCCCTTGAGTTATTTTAATCACAAAAGCCAGAATGAACTCGTTTACAACAAAGACACCCTCAGTCCTTTCAGCTGGAGAGATATAGGTTGCTCTATTTAAACCAGTCAATTTGGAATGAACAGTTATTCACTCCCAGAGACATTACCCTTACTCCAGCAGTGAATATTTCAGTCACCAACAATTCAACGCTCCAATGTACGCTCTAAAGAAGAGCTATCTAAAACTTTCACTGCTAAAGCACAGTAACTTGTCACCACTCTACTTCCAGATGTATTTCAGTAAAGGATATGTATTTTTAATCTATTTGATATTGTTCTGAAAGCTATCCAGACAATTCCATGTCAATCACTACTGGATATGCTTTTACTGGAATAAAAGGCCTTTTGGCCTGATCTAAAACCAGCACTGGCAGAGTCCATGGTGCTCCTTGATAGCTCTTTTACACCATACTTATGTTTTCAGTCCTAATATATTTTTAGCAGATACTTAAGTGGAAGCAGCTCAGATGACTGACACTGACAACATGCTGATGATCAAATTGTCCTCCCTGTCAAGCCCCTAAGAAGACAATGTCTTCTCTAGCTTACATTACACAAACTAGAGAGATGAGATATATGAAAAATATAAGTAGTAAGTGCAGAGATACAAGACCTTTAAGAGGCATCCTGAGATGGAGCAGGAGGATCCTTATTCTCAGGCTCCGGAGGAGGAGCTGGCACACTTTCCTCTTTCTTTTGTGCAGCCAAAAATTCATGAATCGCCCTCTCTATCTGGGGCCTGAAGATGTGGTTTAGTTTTGGATCCACCACCTGAGAAATAATTCTGTCCACTCCAGCTTCCAGCATTCCTGACCTTGAACAAAGACAAAGGAGTCATTCAGCTCCTCTGAAAAACTTCTCCCCAATCTCCTCCAGTAACTCTCCAGAGCCCTCCTGTCAACTGCAATTAGCATTAACATGGTGAGAACTGCAGCTCACTCAGTAGATCCTTAACAGTGAGTTGTTTCAATCACCTATTTACCCCACCCCCCTCACTTCTCCCCACAGAATTAACAACTGTCATCTGGTCTCCCAGGTACTTAAATGACATGTTGGACAAGAGCCACTTTAATAGGGCTTATGTGGAAACGAGGCCAATATGAAAGCAGACAAACACATTTTGGCACAAACAAGGGAAGCAAGCTATTCTGAGAGGAGGGCAGGTGAGAGCAGAGTCTTTTTTTTTGGCTGACTGGAGGGAGAAGTGGCCTGCCCCCTAATAACATTACTGTTGCTCACTCCTTGTAACTGTTAGTCTAGACAGATGGGTATTAATTATAAAAACAAGCACATGTAGCACACAGCAGAGTTTCTGGAACTGAATACTAGTAATTGAAGAGACTTATTACTTCAGGGACTGTGTCAGACTCCTGGATTGTGGGGCACAGGCTGTCTAGCAGGCTTAAGTCATGTCTGCAAGGGAGCAGGGGACAGGAAATGCAGATGCTGCCTGGCACTCAGACAAGGAGCCGCAAGACTAATAAAGGACATAAATGCTGGCGAGTGGGTGCAGGGTCATGGCACATCATGTCACCTCCAGGTAACAGCACGTGCCTGTGAATGCAACAAAGGTCATACCTATCTGGACAACCCATGGCGTGTAGCCTTGCAACTTCATGAGTGACAGGAACTCTGTGTGTCTCTACTAAGAGCCTACTTAAAGGGAGAGCTTTACATTCTTCTCATTACAGGCTCTCTAATACAACATTTTTCCATTGTCTGCTACATTCTAGTCGTAGAGTAACATGAAATAGAAGGCAGTATTAAATGACAACATGTCTCAAGGACTCAAGTAAAGACAGGAAATTCTGTGCTTCCAGCAGACACCCCCTTCTCTAATTACAGATTAAACAAACGAATGTAACATAATAATGACTTATGAGTTCTATCAAGTGCTCTGTAAAACAGTTTATTCTGTGTGTGAAATATTTCACTAGCTTTCCTTATAGGCATAAATACCATTATCAAGTTCCCTACTGTCCCTCTCCCCACAACTGTTACTATCAAGTTTTTATCCATGGCTTTCAGTCAAACAAGCTAAGGCTCATACTTCAGGCTGCGATGGGTTAGCAGTCAGAGATACTGAACCTAAATCACTAAGCAGCATAGTTTAGCTGACTTTCCTGCTGTGCTGGAAAGGTAATATCTTAAATAGCTGTATGAAAGCTACCCTATGCTGCATGAAACCAGGTTAATCCAGTGTGATTACTGCCTGCTAGTGGTTGAGTTTACTTAAATAAGCTTTGGCATTTTCAGGATTTTTTCTTCAGGTGACTAGGCTCTTCTCTTTTCTGAAAATAAAGATCAAGGTCATTCAGCTCAGAACATCAGGCAGAGTTTTGCTAGCAGGTATAGTGCTGGTTATCTGCAGCAATATCTTGGCTATACAGCAAATATGAATATGTCACCATGCTGCTCAGCTCATGAAAATACAAACTTCAGGTAAAGCAGTAATGTAAGCATTTTATTGGGAGTTAAGACTGCATCCACTATTATAACGAAACTTGGGAGAGCACAACAGAAAGTGTTGTGAAAAAAAAAATTCTGCAAATTCTTGTTATGTCACCTAAGTTAAATAATGAAATAAAATAGACACATATTGCTTATCAAATAACACGACCATTATTTTATAGAATGTTGCTTACTTACTGAATCACACTCTGCCTTAGCCCATTTCGTAACTGGTTTTTGTTCATTGCTGGATTCCATTCCTGTTTGTCCAGGTGGGTTGATACAAAGTTGTCTACTTTCTGCCTCAAATTTTGATAGGCTGGCTAAAAAAAGAATAAATCCGGTTAAACAGCTAAAAGATCTCAAAATAGTCCCCTGCCAGAGTCCTTCATAGTACATCTTTTGTCATGTACACTACTGTTCTGTTGTCTGTATTCTCCATCCTTTCACTTTCTGAACAAAGCTAAGCTTGTTTTACCCAAGAACACAACTGGTTATTGCAAAGAACAATTGGTCAGAATGCTATTATAATAATTTAAATAGCTGGATAAATTGTTTTTAAAATTGTCTGTCTATAGTGAAATGCAAGAGTTCTTGTTGTCTGGAAGTCTTCCATCACAGAATTCCTAGGAAACTGGCTGAGTAATATTGTCACTAATAATGAATTTCATTATTTGCTTTTATTATCGGTGGAAATTTAATTTCAGTGAACAGGAGCTGAATTAAGAAGCCTATATAAATACACAGGACCATCTAGGTCCTGGTACTGTGCAAGGAAAGGATGAAAGGTTGGCAACATTTGTGTTTTAGAATTTGATATGCTTATGGGATGATGAATTAAAGGGTTGGTAACAGAGGTGCAGTGTCTGTCCTGGACAGTATATATCTACCCTGACAAAGCTGCTGTGACCTAGGGCTGCTCTGTGCAGATGACCTGACAGCTCCAGACAATGGTTTTGCTCTAGCTGCTGGGCTGGCCTAGAATGATGATTGCAGGGCCCACAGCAGGACTCTTGCTAAAAGCATAAGAGTTTGGGAAAGCAAAACACCAGTATTTAATTTTGACAGGGTAAATGTGAACAACTCAACTTCAATATTGCCAAGAAATGCTCAGGAGTTCATGTTGTGACAGAGGAAGAAATAAGTTTCAAACAATAGTCTGAGAACTCAAGAAAGACAGCTTAAATGTTTGTTTGGAAATGGGAGAATTATGCACAGGAGGATGCGATGTTTTTTATGGGAAATCGTTTTCCTAATAAGGCCTGCGCTAGAAAAGGAAAGCGCGAGCATGTTGTGGCCCAAGTCTGCTCTGGGGTGTCGCTGTCGCTTCAAGCCAGGCCCAGCTCAGAGCAGCCTGTCTGACAGCTGCCGGCCGCCGCGGGGGCGCGAAACCCCCCGAGCGAGCGAGCAGAGCTGCAGCTGCTGCAGACCACCCCTCTCCCATCCCCAGTGCAGCACAGCGCGGGGAGAGCACAAGGGAAGGGACGCGGGAAGGGACTACTGTTGCCCCTTCGACCAACAGTAGCTGGGTTCCATGGACGGTGCCCGCAGCTCCGGCCTCGGGAGGAAACACTGTCGGCCCGCCCGCCCCACTCCGCCGGCGACCCCCGCGATCTGCCCGGGATCCGGCCCGCCCGGCTCAGCGGCGCTACCTTGGTGTCCACGTCGGCCAGGCAGTCCCGGCGGAAGCCGTCGAACAGGCCGCGGCTCTTGAGCTGCTCCACGATGATAGCGATGAGCTGCGCGTCGCCGGGCGGCAGCGAGGCCGGGTCGGTGGGGCCGGGCCCCGAGCCCGAGGCTGCGCCTCCTGTGGCCCCTCCGCCGCCCGCTCCGCCGCCTCCTCCGCCCGGGGCGGCCCCGCCGGCGCCGCCGCTCTCGGACATGACCCTCGGCCTGCGCCCGGGGTCCGCCAGCGGCTGCGCCCCGCTCACCCGCGGTCCCCGGCACCGCGACCGTCGCCGGTGGCGCGCCGCGTTCTGCGTACCCTTTGAGCGGTGCATCACGGGGAGAAGAGGCCGCTCTAGGAGGCACGGCTATATGCCGCGGGTCGCTCCCTGGCTCCGCGGAACTACAAATCCCAGGGCGCATCGCAAGGCATCCCCAGAAGGAAGTGGAGGGGCGGGCGCGTTGCTTTTGCCGTGCATCTTGTGAACTGTAGTTTGCCGTGGGGGAGGCTAGGCCGACCTTCCCCCCACCTCCGCCAGCGGCCCGTCTGGGGACCGCGCTGCCCTAGCGGGCAGTCTGCTGGCGGTGCCGTTATGAGGCAGCCAGGTCGGTCCCAGAGCGTGCTCTGGTACCTGGACCCACCCGGAGCAGAGTCGGTCAGGGCTGCTCCGCTCCACAGGTGCGGTGCTCGGGGCAGAAGGCCTCACGTTTACTGAGGCAGCGCGCAGGCCCTTCCGGGCGTGCGGTTTCAGTGTCTGGGATGCCCGACCAGGGGAGGCTCTCGCACTCCTCAGACGGTATCTGTCAGGTTGCGACTTGAGCGTGTATTTCAGTGGTGTAGTGAGGACAGCACTCACATAAATTCAGGAAAAAAAAAAAATAAAAAATTCTGTGTGGGATCATCCTGAGTTTCTACCAGGTCCTGAGTTTCATTTGCTGCGCAGCGAGCAAAAGGAAGGGCAGTGCCAGTGGCCTACCCTGATACCGGTCCCTGCAG
This sequence comes from Megaceryle torquata, assembly GCA_024611175.1. Classification (NCBI taxonomy): domain Eukaryota; kingdom Metazoa; phylum Chordata; class Aves; order Coraciiformes; family Cerylidae; genus Megaceryle; species Megaceryle torquata. The sequence goes on from JANIJG010014634.1 coordinate 108,796, forward strand.
AGAGAATGAGCAAGAGAGGGGGCCTCTGGTAAAGGTGCTTGTGGCTGTTGCATGTGCTTAGGCTGTTGGCATCATTTATTGTTCTGACTCCATCTGCAAGCTGCAGGGTACAAATTCTATGTGTTAGTTTTATTTCCTTCCTAGTCACATCATAAAGAAGAATTGAACTTGTTTTAGGATATTTTCATCCGAATGCAGAAGGACAAGCTGCGTGTCAGTGTAATAATCAAATCCTCCACAAAGATGTGCTGCATAGGTGCATCCTCACCTTTCTTTTTGTATACTACTGAGTGAGCAAAAGATGGCAACATTTAGTGTGCCACGCATTGTCTCTACCTGATTAAAATTCAGCAGCACTGAGAAGTGGCCTAAGCTGTCCCTTTCCATCTGGCGGCTTTGAGGAGAGGGAAGAATGGTAGGGTGTACACGGAGCTCGCCGGCATCGTGCTGGTGCAGGCGCTGTGCTTCCACATGAAGATAACCCCAGGTAGGAACGGATTCGTAACCGTCCTAACGCCCCGCTGAAGGGAGGCACGCGTTCCTTCAAGCCCTGTGCTGAGACAGTGCACAAACACACGCACAGACTCTGAAGACTTCTTCAACCAGCACAGAAATGCTTTATATAAGACAAAAATCTCACCTGCAGCTTCTCGCCCTGTATTTTTTAGAGGACACGGTCCTGATTCCTCCCACGGGCTGGGGACCCTGGGGAGGATCTGTCGAGGGGAATTCAAGCAGATAGCTGCTGGCAGAGGCCGGGACCGGCAGTCCAGCTGAGTTTCCTCGGATGGGAATGTAAGGGAACCGGAGCCGTGGCCCCAGCAGAGGGCAGCCGGCAGCTGGCGGCGGCCGCGGTACCGGGGCCGGCCCGGCCCGGCCTCTCCTCCGCCGTCACCCCGCGAGGCAGGGACGTAATTCATCGATTAGCGTCATGAGGGAACAAGCAGCAGGAGCCGGAGGGATGGGCTCTGCCCGCTTAAGTCGAAGCTGCTTAGGCAACAGCAGAAAGAGAGCTGCGGAGAAGGTGGTTATTTTTCCTGCTGTTCTGGGAAAGGTTCCTTCCTTGCAGAGCTGAAGGGCTGGGAGCGAGCAACCTCGAAGAAAAAAACAGCCTCTCAACACTACATTGCAGTTAGGAGACTCCAGTCCAGGATTTACTGGGCACTGTCACAAGTGAAAATTCCTCCCAGTTAACAAATTACTCAAGAGACTGCGACCATCCGTAATTCAGGGGAAGTAAAACCTTAGTGCAAACTTCTCATACTCTGGATGTCCCTCAGGTCCTGCACTTAGAGCAGCATCTTATTTCAGTTAAATGCTGTCACCATCCCCAGCCATGGCAGCTTGGCTGGATCTGCTCCGATGGTGCTCAGTTGGGAAAGCACTGCTGAAGCTGCAGTACCAGCAAAACTCTGCTCACACTCCCTATGTTGGGCCTTTATCTGTAGGTGGATGCAGGGATCTGTTTCTCAGCATGGCACAGACATGCAATTGGCATTTCAGGGCATGGGGAAAGGAGTAAACCTGGTAGTTAGGAAGGATAAGGAGGATTCATATGTTCCACTTACAAGCTGTCTGGCAGTGTGACCATGGTCAAGCAGTGTTTCCTAGTTTTGAGATCTGTAGTTGGGGCATGAGAAAAACATAATATTTACTGTAATCTCTCTGAGTATTTTTGTCCAGCATCACAGCATACAGGGAAGCATATTAAAATGTGGTGTGTTAGATAAAGCAGACTATTCCCCGGGGAGGAGAACTGTGGACCTCTCCTTGCATCAGATCTCTAGTACAAAATTTATGAGATCTGTGAACTCTCCCTATATACACACCCTCAAGGAAAGCTTTAGGCAGTTCATACAGTTCGGGTCAGGAGGAGACTCAGGAAGGGAGATATCTTTCCTTTTTGCTCCTGCTTTTGAAGATGCACTTCTCATGATGGGATAAGTGCTTAGGCTGTGGGGTAGAAAACCTGTAAACCTTAAGGAGAAAGTCTATTTCAGAAGAAATAAATAGAAAAACGCTCCCAAATTTAGAAAATTATTAGGATCAAAATTACAATCGAAGCAATGATTTTTAGTCTGCCTTTCCTATGTTGTGATTCTGCCAAAACCCATTCATTTGATTGACTGGGGAGATGAGGATACTTAATCATAGTTTCAGTTTGTAAAGGACAGTCCTTTCAGTCACACTTTCTACCACAGATGATCAGAGCCAGAGCTCAGGTGTGGTGTTTGGTTTTGTTTTGGTTTTTTTTCTGTCTGTGTTTTCCACTACTGCCTTTCAGGTTTTCTCCTTTCTCAGCCTCTGTTCTCCACTTACTCTCCTGTTGCCACTATCACAAGAGCTGTAAACCAGCACCTCTTTCCATGGAAATTCTGATATCTCAAAGAAAGTTACCCTCTGCTACACCTGCCTACAAAAAGTTCATGGATATTACAATTGGTTGACAAAACCAAGTTGTTCCATAAATGTGGTGAGAATTAAGTCTGGTTTCATGGGTGCTTGAGTTCTTTCTGCTCACTGAAAAATGTACCATTGTGCAGTTCCTGTATGATCCTTCTGTCTTGCAAGGGATGGTGTAGCTGGCAGGCTGGTGCTTGTCATGAATATACAGCAGTAGAGTCTTGCCTGTTCATTTGGGTCCCTGTCCCCCCAGCCTGGTTTTCATTAAGTCTGTAGAAGCACAGTCACCACTGAGGGGTGTTTCCTGTATTCTGTGGTATTGCTTTGCATAGATGTGAGCTGATTCCCTTCCTCGGCAGTGGAGACAAGCTTTCTACCTTTGTTCATGCTTTTGCCTGATACCAGGCCTGGTATAATCTGCCCACCTCTAGTGCTCAGGAGAACAGGTCAGCTGCTGGAGAGGAAGAAAAAGCCAACATGCCAGACTATACCTTAAACCCCTTTTCATGCAGTGTTGTTGGCTTTTGTATGTTTGACAAGAGTTCAGCCATAGACAATAAGCGTAGCTTTTTCCTACAGAACAATTTAAGATACCAGCCCCTGATCATAAGGATTTGGGGTGAGGGCAATTACTGTGGCTGGGAAGAGGGGAAAATTAATTTTCCTCTCTTGAAGTTTTCCACCTCCAGCTCCTGTACTGTTGTACACCTGGAACAGGTGTCTGTGGCCAGGCACTGTACGTGCTGGAACACAGGCAGAGTTACCATGCGGGCCATTGCAGAGGCAGAGGGTGAACCTACGTGTTCACGCACTCCCACTGCCTTGCTAGTGTGCACGCACGCATTCACATCACTAGCAACAAAATAATCCAACTCTGGCCATTTTAACTGAAAACTTGTAGTGTTCTAGCAACAGTGCTGGGTTTCTTGATAGAATAGGCCACAGAGTGTTGAAGAGGGACTGTGATTTTTTTTTTTTTTTCAATTGCTTGTGGGCTTTGAGTTTGGGAATAGGGTAAGCAGCTCAATGTGCTTGGGGAAAAATCAAATGTTAAAATTGTACTTGTAAATGACAAGCCATATCAGTAATTTAGGAGAGGTGTTTCGGAACAGAGGCTGCCTGGGATGCTTCTGAAATTGCAGATAAATCTTCCAGCACAAAGGCTCAGATACTCCTGTGTCCATCTAAAGAAAATGAATGTAGACTTGAAATCTCCGTGCTTCCAGATGTCCCTCATTACCAGTTCTGTACAGCTCAGTGCTGGGGAAAGATTTGGGGCAGTGTGAGAGGAACAAATCTCCTCTTCTGAAATGATGAATCAGGGTAGTGTGAAAGAAAGTCTGGGTTAACCCCAAGAGAAGATTAGACAAAGCTCAGTAGGTGTGAAGGCGTTACCGTCTCTGAATGAAATTCCACCCCCCCCCCCCAAACAATTTAAAAATAAAAAAGAATAATTTTATTTTTAAAGATTGTTCTTCTAATATTCATGTAGGAGAAGACCCATGAGAAGCTCTTCCCTTTTTTTTTTTTTTTTTTTTTTTACCCCAGCCTAGCACACTCAAAATGGGCATAGATTCATAGAGTGGTAGGGGTGAGGACATCATTGAGTCCAACCCCCTGTCAGCACAGGAACACCTAGGGTAGTCCCCACAGGAACATATCCAGGCAGGAGGCTCCACAACCTCTATGGACAGCCTGTACCAGTGCTCTGTCACTCTCTGACATCTGTCAGATGTGTGTTTTTGCCATGGAAAATAACATCAGTGCTAGGTTTCATTGTGACATCTGTCCATTTCCTTGTCAGGAAAGGCTTTCTGGATTGGAAATTGGGTCACAGGAGGTGGAGAAGACCGTGAATGGGACACATTTCACACTTGTGTGTCCCTGTAAAATGCTTCTGAAGCTAGAGTTGATATCTGGGCAGCCATAGCTTGTGCAATGCAAAAAACCAGCTGTAGAATCTGCCTCCCTTTCTCCCTGTGCTGGGACATCCAGCAGAACAGACCCAAATCTGGTTTGCTGTTATTAGCAGGTGAGTTTTTTCCCTGGTGTGTTTGCAACCTAGATATTGCCCTGATATGTCTGTGCATGAGAACGATAACGTGTGATTTAGTACGAGCTGACTATGAACCAAGGTGAATCCGGCAGTGGTGTTAATGAGGCTAAATTTGCCCTTCCCCATTAGGAGTGTACAAGCAATGCCTGCTGGTTTTGGGACAAGTGTGCTGCCTTCTTGTAGGGTTGTATCATTCTGAAGAAGCTCTGATTCTGTTCCTTTCACTTGGTAGGATGGAGCTGTATTCAGGAATATAGCCCCAGTCCTCTGCCCTGTAGTGGTAACTAGACAGCAATGCAGAAGCCTCTGAAGTAGAGGAATGCACCCATGAGATTTTGGTCTATGTGGTGTTACCAGTTCCAAGCTTGCTGTTTAATCTTTGCATCCAACTTTGAACTAGTTAGTGCAGCATTCACTGGGTGTTTGGGTGGATGGGGGTCAATGCTGCAGTGAGATTTCTTTGGCAGCCAGAGGAAGTGCCAGAGTTTTTAGATCCCGTAGATTTACAGAATTAACAGCTTGGCCACCTTGTAGCTTGGCTACAAAGGTGGCAAATTATTGAAAGAGTTGAGAAGCTGGAGGAATGTTCCCCAGCCCATAATTCTCTCCTGAAGAATGTGCACCATGCTCCCAGCCTGCCAACCTTTCAAAGGATCCAGAGCCCTGGAAGAAAATGTGTATTCCCTGCATGTCTGCCGTTCATACTGGCCACCATATTATCAGTGGAACATAAGCTGTGTGTATGACACCTTTTCTGAACTGGCCTCGACTCGGACTAATGCCCCAATCCTGCAGCTGTACTAACTGTAATGATTCCCGTACAATAAATTTACCCTGGAAGTTCAGGTTTTGTGTATTGCTTACAAGACTGGGCCCTTTAGCATTATCAGTATCACTGGTGCAAAACACTATTTTGCAGTTTATGTATTGGTTTATATGTAGACATATATACACACATGTGTGCGTGCATATAGAATCATAGAATGTTTAGGCTGGAAGGGATGTCTAGAGGTCATCTGGTCCAACCTCCCTACACAAATAGGAACATCTCTACCGAGGGCAGGCTGCTCAGAACCCCATCAAGCCTGACCTTGAATGACTCCAGGGATGGGGCCTCCACGACCTCTCTGGGTAGCCCATTCCAGCGTTCTGTCACCCTCAAAGAACTTTTCCAGTCTAAAACTGTCCTTTCCCAACTTAAAACCATTGCCTCCTATCATTACAAACCCTTTTGAATAGACCTTCCCCCACCTTCATGTAGGCCCCCTTGAAGTACTGGAAGGTCACTATAAGGTATATTATATGCATAATATGCCCTTAGAAGCATCTGGTATATAAAGTATACAGCAAGTATTAGTTACAGAAAATTTGTATATAACATGTCCATCTCCAGAAGGGTGTTTTCTTTTATATCTTTTTGGTGTTTTCTATCTTGTAACTGAAACAACTTGAAACTCAAAAGTACTGTATCTTTTAAGTACCTAAGGAAAATATATTTGTCAAGCAGAGCCAGTGCAGAACTTTTTTCAGAGGAGATGCATGCTGTGTCCTCAAACAGAAATGTCAGTTGTTCATTCTTATATCATTGTTTCCATTATTATGAAAGGCTAAAAGCATGTGGGGGGAAAAAAAATACAAATGTTATTGCCATATATGCAGAAGAGGGTAATTTTCCATATTAGAACACTGAGTGAAACCTCGTAGTGTGTCTGTGTAGTATAATATGTTGGAATAATTTACTTTCATTTGAGGTTTTTGTGTGTTTTATTAATGTTTATAAAAAAATGCCAATTAAGCTGATTAATTCAGTAACTGCCCCAACTGTGCAGAGAAATACAGGCTTTTTGGTGGTAAAATGAATTGCTTGTGATTGCTCTGGAATGTAGTGTCAGAGACAGCAGCAAAACCAAAAAACCTACGCTATCTGTGCAAAGTGCTGGATAAAATCATGTGTCTTAAAGTGCAGCATTTACCTTTTTTGCCTGAGCCCAGGAAGTATCTCACTTTTCATACTTCAGATTTTACTACTGAGGGCAGTACTGCTATAAAAAACACTATAAGGAGTGATGCGTGTGGGATAAAATGCTGCTTACTTCTGATCTTTCCATTTTAATACCTGTGTCAGGATAACATACTGTGATAGTCAGTGGTCCCTTGCTTGTTTCTACTGTATCATCTTTCCAGAATTTCTTCCCTGGAATTCTCTATAGTTTTGAACCTGAACAGTGCTTGACCCTTTTTTTCTCCTTGCTTTATCCTACCTCAAACTGGGGAATGAAGCCCTGTATTTAGTTTCTGAGTGGGAGGAAAGAGTGACATGCTGTAAGCACTTAGGGTCCTAATGCTGCCTGACAGCTGATTGGAAATATACTGGTGTCAGAAAGGAAACCAGCTGTTCACTTACCTTCTAGAGAGAGGCAAGGACTAGACTCTGTCACATCCAGGAGTAGAGGAGCAATTATTCTGACATTGGAGGATGAAAAGATGAAAACAAGTAGGCTGAAAATTAATTTCTTTTGCCCCTCTGTTTCATGCATCCATCAGTAGTACAACTGGGCATCATGGATCTAATTTGAAAGTGTATTTTCTGTCCCAAAAGATCATATTCACTGTGCTTTCTGCTCTCAAGTCAAGTTCAAGGGGGAGAAAAACTGGAGTAGAGGTTATTTCTGCCTCTGTGTGCTGCTTGCGGAGCTCTGCTTTAGGCTTTTTCTTTGTGCATATGTGCACATGTGTATCTATGCGTAGCCTCATAACACATTTTATGCTCCACATAAGTTACTTGTCCCTTATTTACAGCTTGCAGTTTTCTTCCCTCCTCTAAGGACCTGCAGCTCTTGACCTTTTAGCCTAGTAAATTATTTACACATGAAACAGTGAATCAAAATGATGGGTCTCAGGAAGATGCTGCTTATTCTCAAGGAACAAAACCACATTTCTTCATGAAATCTCCTTCCTGAGGCTTTCATTTTAGGCCTGTGTGTCCCATCCGCCTTATCCCTTCCCATTATGAGAAGGAGAGGCACTCCTTTTTCACATGGCTGTTCCATTTGCAAAGTGAAATGTTTTTCTGCCTCTAACATTAAAATATCCCCTTGATATTTTGGGGATGGGGTGAGAGTACATTAGTTTGATCTTTCTGGAACTGGAAAACAAAGAATGCAAAGGAAAGGTGTGTATAACAGCGCAAGTTGCTACAGAAATCCCAAACTGAGGGAGGTGCCTTGGAGTCAGAAATGCTTGAAGCTCTAAACTAAAACCCATCTGCTCTGTGGAGCTTCTGGCTGCCCAAATGCTCATTCTTTGTGTGGACAACTCCATTTGACATGAAGGTCTGTGATGCCCTGAACACTGTGTCTGGAGAGCACGGCCATGATTTGACACTCGGCTGTGCACTCATCGGGGATTTGAGAGGCCGTCCGTACTCCTGTAGTTACTATTGTGGGGCCTATAGCAGCTTGCAGGAGAAACACTGCAACATTTGCTTTTTAGGCACACTACTGTCTGGCTGCCCAGGTGATATGCTTGGGGGTTCATTTAAAAATTGTCCAAAGCCCCCCATCTTAACTCAGTAACTTGCAGTAACTTTCCACTTTTAAAGTGTGAAATAAAAATGCTTCATACTGGATATAAGGAAAAAAAAAAAGAAAAAGAAAAAAGTTATTTCACATCAAGGGCTTCTAGAAAAAGTTATTTTTAATACACCGTAAAGTAAACATAACACGGCTTCTTGGTAAAGCTCTTTCAGATTCCCCAATGAAAGGCGCTATTGTAAGTGAGACAATTGTGCACACAGGGTGATGGGGGAATTTTTTTTCCTAGAGCTATATTAATCAAATTGAGAAAATGGTGTTACAGTTCTTGTAGCAAATACCTCGTTGAAACTCACACAGTTTTATCTGCAGTACAGAGAAAACACACACAGAAATGTGAACCCAAGAAATAAAGTGGATTGAAAACAGAAGTTATTTCAATACTATGGTTTCTTACCACAGAATTTTGCCCATTGAAGGAATGTGAGAAAATAAACAAGACAACACTTGAAAAGAAAGATTTGTTTTGGATTTATCTCTATCAGCTTTTTGTGTTTGTGTGGGGTGGGTTTTTTGGTTGGTTGTTTTGTTTTTTTTTTTCTTTTTTCTTTTTTGTGTGTGTGTGTGTGTTTTTTTGTTTGTTTGTTTGGTTGTTTGGTTTGGGCTTTTTGGGTTTTTTAACAGTGTTTACCTTCACATTAAAAGTTTAGAACACACCAAGCACCTCCTTTTCTGAAACTACCCTGGTTCTGAGTCAAAAAAGGAAAAGAAAGTATTCTGACATTATAAAACTGAGCATTTTCTCAGATTAAATTGGTTTATTTTCTCAGGAGCATAAGGAATTCTGTAATTCATGCATGTTTCATGGGGAAAGTGGCCAGTTTGTGGATATTTCCTGAGAAATGAAAAGGCTACATCATTAAATGGCTAGACAATAAATTGAAAATGAACATGTATAATTTTGATGAGATCTTTTAAATTACTTTGTTGTAGTTTTAGAAACTGGAATGTGATTTGATACTCGGGCTATTGCTCCCACTTATGGAAAGGTGAGTTACACATGTCATGTAGTGACATACAGGCCCACTAATGCTGTATCAAGGGAAAGGAAGACTTGTGTAAAGGGTTTTTTCACAACGTTGCTCTGAAAGGAATATCAGGTTGGTAATTGTTCCTATAAATTTTACATATGAAAAAAAAAAAAAGAAAAAAGAAACTGGGCTTGATCATAAAATACTTGGAGTGAAAACTATATCTTTTTTTTTCTTTTATATATGACTGCATAAAATTGCCTCCTTCTGAGCTTTGTGCAATGCTCAGCGCTCATCATTTGACTAACACGAAGTAGCCAAACACACTGCAGCTGGTATTTGAGATCCTTTTATCCATCTTTCTTCATACACACACACAGACAAAAGTTAGTTTCCTTTAGGCAATCCAGAGCCCTGGGAGAGTGGCAATTTCTTTGATTGCTTATTGTAGCTGTAGCACTGGAAATAAAAGTTTAATGCATTCTTATTGTCTCAATGCTTTTAAGTATTCAGCTGCACTGAGCAATGCATCTTCATCCATGGAACCAACTGAATGTAGTGGTTTAAGATTAACAGATACAATGTCAGTGCTGTTACCTTTTTTTGTTGGTGCTCAAGAAATCATTTGCATTTGAGGTAAGCATAGCTGGAATGGTCTCTGGCAGATGGGGAACGTGCAGCTCTGGTACAAGACAACGTGAGGAACTTACTAATGGCAGCAATAGCAGCAATTCCCAAATATGATACTACTGTAAAAAGTGATGACAAATTGGCTTGGAAAAAACTGAGACTGACCCAAAATTTACCGATGGAAACCTGCTGTTGTTGAGCTGCTGGGCTAAACATGTTGTCAGTGAATGCTGGGCCATGAGCTTCAGAGAGCAGAGGCACGGTTAAAGCAGATTCCTTGTCCTCACCATTCCCTCCATTTTCCTAGAGGGAAGTGAGAGAATTGTTTTAATCAAGACAGAAATTGCAAAGCTGATCCTATTAGATAGAAACAAAAGAAGACAGAGGCCAAGTTTTAGGCTGTCCTAATTTTAGACCAACATTTAAATATTTTTTTTGTCCTTTCTCACAGCACCGGTTTCCCCTTGCAGCTCTGAGGAGATGCTTATTGTGCTATTTTCCTGGCATTTCCTCTTCCCGCTCCTAACCACCATTCAGCTCTTGTTGCAAAGGGGAGGTCAGGAGAATAATGCCCTTTTGCTGACACACGGGTAACCCAATCCTCTGCCCTGTTGGTCTGCTGTGCTGAATTCCAACTCATCTGATTGCACTTAGGGCTATTGTACCATCCCTGCCATCAGAGCTAGGTAATTGATATGCTTGAAGGGACTTTAATGAGGAAGAAAGCTAATTAGTTAATGTAAGGAGTGAAAAATAAGTCTGACAACCTTGTAGTCCATTTTGTTCCATTGCAGCTTCCCACAGTGCTTAGCATGGAGCCTAATTTTGAGCTGAGCATGACTGAATGGAAAGCTTGGCAAGTCCTAGCAGCAACTGCAAAGCAGAACTGGGGTTAAATTCATGGTTTGGGTCTTAGCTGTGCTTGGAGATGATGGGGTGCACGCTGGCACGCACTAGGGACTCTCCTCTGGCAAGTATATATGAAGTGGGGAGGGCTATGAGGGAGCTGCTATGCAAATTCTGAAATTAGGAGCTTCCTCTAAAGGGCTCCTGAAGACAAAGGTCTCTATGTTGGCCAGCCAGGCTCACAGCAGCAGGGAGGGAAGTGCCATTGTGGAGATGTGGTACTTCAACATGCATAGCTAAATGTTTCCAGAAACTTCTGCTATGTTAGGGCTCAATAGTCTGAGTGACACTGGTGTGAGGGGAGGAGAGGTCAGAAGGTTTGAAAGGTTTCGAAGTCCACAGAAGTCTGTGGAAGTTTCCTGCCTGACTTTGATGGATGTTGAGTCTGTCCTTTAGAGAAGAAAAGACAACAAGGAAGGAGTGAAGGAATGGAAATAAGAGGGGAAAAAGAAACGAGATAGGAATAAGACAGCAAAGAGATACATAATCAAATATGGCTGAATAGAGCTTGTTCTGAGCAAGTTACATTTCACAGTGTGGCCTTCGGGTTTGTATTCTTTGTGCAGAAATCCAGTTTCTTCTAGCAAGTCCTGTAAACACCACCTGCTTCTGGTGCTTTAGATAATGAGATGGGCTGGAACTAGACCAGACCTTGGGCACAACTGGTGCTAAGGCTGATTAAAGTGGGGCGGCAATAAGAGTTTATCAATTATTTGAGAGAAAAGAGTCAATAAAAAGCCCTTTTCAATATAAATATGATCTTGCTGGATGTGGTGGGACTCTGGGGAGTGAGCTGTTCACAAGACATGAAACTCCTCTAGTTGTTGTTATAAGTGATGTTTGAAGACATCTTTGAGATATTGATCTAATAGCTGCTGCTTTGTCCTTGCTCGCCTCAGCCCTGTCTTGAGAGCCTGGGAATGTTGCACAGCCATGCTCTGTAGGCCAGTGCATTTCCAGGTCCTAGTTCCTTTTCCCTGTTGCAAATTCCTCCTCCCCAGAACCTGTTCATCCTAGAGTCACATCAGAGCAGGAAGGCAATGAGAAGAAAGTCCCCAGGTTTAGGAAGAAGGTATTCACAAAACTAAATACCTGCCACTTTGCGGTTGGTTCTGTCTCCCTTGACAGTTCCTAAGGCTCTCTGGATTTGGGCTCATAAGCTTGTCCTCAGTACTTTGTTCAGTTCTGGTCTTCCCAGGACAAGAGAGATATGGAGCTACCGGAGAGAGTCCAGCAAAGGGTCACTAAGAGGATTAAGGGACTAGAGCATCTAAGAGAAGCTGAGAACTGGGTCTGTTGAGTGTGGAGAAGAGAAGGCTCAGAGGGGATGTCATCAATGTCTACAAATACCTGAAGGGAGGCTGTAAAGATGACAGAGACAGGCTCTTTTCCGTGGTGCCCACTGGCAGGACAACAGTGAATGGGCACACACTGAAACATGAGAGGGGCTGTCTGGACCCCTGGAAACACTTCCTCGCTGTGGGGGTGATCAAGTACTTGAGCAGGTTGCCCAGAGAGTTTGTAGACTCTCCATCCTTGGAGATATTGAAAAGCTGTCTGGACGTGGTCTTGGCAATCAGCTGTGGGTGGCCCTGCAGGAGCAGGGGCTTGGACCAGAGGACCTCCAGAGGTTCCTGCCGGTCTCAACCAGACTGTGATTCTGTAACTTTGTGTTGTGTGTTTGCATAGCCCTGCTTTCTCCCGAGTGTGCTTGTTTTCATATTTAATCACATGCTCTGTAGCAAAGGTAACCAGATGAGTAGACCAGGATCACTGGCCTTGCTGCCTGTGCACCCACACGTGCTATTCTTTGCTCAGAAATGTTTGTCAGCATGCACACACACACGACTGCAGTACACTCACAGGTGCCTCGTGCCTACGCTCTCCCTGGGTTGCTAGTGCTGGTGCAGCTGAATGTTTGTTAGCAACCATGAGAATTTTTCCCCAAAAGATCCTTTTAAAAGGAAAAGTTGAGAAAGCAAAGGCTACTTAACTTTCCTGTCTTGTAGAAGAGGTGCAAAGCTGCCATTAGCAAGTGGCCAGCTTCAAGGCTTGGGTTTCTCAGACCTTTTCCATGTGCTTTTGCACTCCAGACCCTGGCATTTTAATGGTGTCTGTGTCATTTAAATTGCAACATCCCGTTGTGTGAATATTCATCACAACAGCGTTCTGATGGTCATACTTGCCAGCTCCTAGGTGTGTTCATTAGTCTGTGTCAGAAGAATCATTATCAGATACAGTTGCAAATACGATACTGAGTATCTGGGACTTAATGAGATATATATATATTTTTTTTTTCCTTCTGTGTGTCTGGTTGCAAAATCTAGGTAGTTTCTTACTGTATGGGCTTTTAGCCTGATTTCCAGATTGTGCAGCTTCACTGTCTGCCTGTCCACTGCTCCCTTTTTCCCTTAGAAAAAGCTTTTGGCCAGATTTCAGCTAGACTCATCAAATCACAAAGAGAATGGAGTTCTTACAAATTTTATGAAGACTGATGATTAGATAATAGGGAAAGTCCAAAAAATTAGTCCCCTAGCGAGAGCAAAATAGGCAGAATTTAGCAATCAGCCACTGTTTGTAGCTCCCAGCCAGCCAATAAATAAGTTTATAGTTGTGACCCAGCTATCACTTCTGCTCCCTCTTGCTCTGCCAAGCAGAAGGGACATGTGGGAGGGAGATCCTAGCTTTTGGCAGAGGGAGGGGACATTGCACTGGGTGAAAAAAGTTCAGGGACAAAGTACGCAAAGCAGTAGGGAACCAGGCTTCATTACTTCTGGTGAGCATGGAGTAACTTGTTTTGATAAGTAGTTCAGAGACCTTAAAAAAAAAAATCAGTAACAGTAACCAGTGTTCCCTAGCAACCCTACTAAAACAAAGCAGCCTGTGCAGCTTAGTTTTCATGAGCAACAATATCTGCTTCATTACAGTAAGAGATTCCAGTTTGAGCCTTTCAAGGGGTTCCCGGTAAGCAGAGAGCATGGGAAGGATACTGGCTCAGCCCTGTGTGATGGTGTCCAATCCCACATTCCTTGCATAGAGAAGTTAATGGAAGAATTGGGTGTACAGGGAATTCTGACTTTCGGTTTGTGTTGTGCTATTTAAGAACTGAGTGGCAGTAGCAGTCATGTGTGTGGACATGAGACAATTATAAAGCTCTTCTCTTTCCTTGCCCCATGTACTTTGTCTGTGGAGTACAAAGGATACAGGAACTTAATCTCATATTAAACTACTTTATATAATAATTACCGTGAGTGTGCCCGTGACTAATCCTAGTTAGGATTCAGTACAGATTGCTTATCTGAGCACAGTGCTCTCAAAAATCCTTCTCCTAAGGCTGAAACTTTCTCATTGGCATCTACTTAGAGGCAGATTTCTTATTTTAGGAAAGTAAGTTTAGTCAGTCAAAGGAGCAGGATTTGATGATGGATTGCATGTGGTTTGGAGGGAGAAGAGGCAGAACCCCATCTACAGGATTTACTGTTTGTAAATGGGTGACAGCAGTAGCCATTTGTGTATTCTGCAGGACTGAGCTATTCTTGACGTGTATACTGTAAACAGCCCTCATGCTTTCTGTGACCTGGCATCTGTGTCCACTCTACATAGAGGTGAGGTTAATGCTGGTTTGCTTCTAATAAGGTGATGAGCAGTACAGAAGTGTCAGCCTCCTCCTTTCCATCCTCCAGAGCTCAGGTCAGTGCTGGCTGACTGCTCAGACACCCCTTGCCCTTTCCCAGGAAATAAGCTGCTAGCTTTTAGCTCCTTTCTGGAAAATGAAAACAGTGCGTACCACAGCAAAAAACTCCTGCATGGAGGACAGCTCCCTGGCACACAGGAAAGAGCTGCAAGAAGTGCTGAGCTTGGCTTTCCCCCGACCCACCTCCCTTGAGAGATCACGTGGCATGTGGGGGCACAAGGCAAAAGGTAGAGCCCTTGGAGGGGAGCACTAAGGTTGCAAAACAGGAGCTTTCACTGTGCTGTTCTGGCAAAGGTGGCAAATGCATGTTGGTCCCAACTTGCCTGCCAGGGCTTTGTGTTAGGGACTGCCTGGGTTAAAATTTTACTAAATCTGATTAACTGGCTTTGATGCCTTCTTACTGGAGTTGATGGGAGGCAAACCACTTGCATTTCTATGATTTGTGTGTGGCTGGACATTATAGGCCTCCAGTGCAAATTTTTAAGTCTGTGTCAGGTTGTAGCCCTGATTCAAAGGCTTAGGGAGGTCTGCAGCACCACAGGGTAACCCAGGCTTGTTCTGCTTCTGCCATTCACCTGTTCCAGCTCCTCTCTCCTGCAGCCTATCTATATACTACCGTGGCCCATCCCCAGAATGAAAATGCATCCCATATTTGTATGTTTATGGTCAGTCAGAGGCACATGTGGGCATCCCTCACTCCACGAGAAAGCAACGCATTCACACACCACACAGAACAGACCTGTTGGCATTCCCAGACGAAGTGTGTGACTCTCATGGTTGGCTCCTATCTTGCCTTCCCACTCAGCTAGTGCTGCCTCTTGCAATTCAGCACAACAATCTCTCTCCCCTTTCATGACCCCACGCTCAAGACACTGCCCAGCTGCCTCTGGCCTGTGGGGTTATGCAGAAACAGAGTTGAGCACGCTGTGCTGCAAATAGCTGGAAAGCTGTTCAGCACTCCCTGCTTTCAGCGGCGTGTGTTGATGAGCACACCCTCCAGCTCCAGGTTGCTCCTGGGGTCCCCTGCTTCATCCCAACATCAACTTGCTAAACACAGCCCTTCAACTTATATGTTGGAGAAAAGAAACTTCTTGGGTCTGATGCACTGACTGTGCATGCTGTCTTGAGAGTTTGTTAATATTTACTAACTTTCGTAATGACCTCTGGGATCCCTGAGCAGATTTGGGCAAACCATATGAGGCTTCTTTTTTGGCTGAGATTTATTGTGTGTGTAGTGGATTCAAATCCCAGCTCAAGGGAGTTTGGAGAGTGGGGTAGAATTGAGTAACACATGGAACAGACCTGAGGGAACTGCTCCAATCCTCTGCAGAAGGAAACAGATGAATTTCACATGTGCTGAGTGGCTACTGTTGTGGGCCACGAAGGGTCCCTGGAGTTGTAAAACCTGCAAATCCCATCCCTTTACCCCAGCACGACTTTTCAGTGCCATATAAAGATGCTGTGTCATAGCATGCCTATGTGCCGCTGTCACACTACAACATAAGCATTGCTGAGCTGTGGCTTCGTAACCTTCTTCCAGCAGGCGAGCTCCCAAGAGGAGGCATCCCCAGAACACACTCCAAAACAGGCAGCTGGGAACAGAAAGTTCAGCACAAGCTTCAAGAGCCTGCAAGTCCTGCTGCAGTGTCCTTGAGTGCCCTCCCTCTGCCCCAAGCCTTTGCCTCTAATGCTTTTGGCTCCTACAGCTTAATCCATTTTACAAAACGTTCCCTTCTTGTTTCTCTCCACCTTGTCAGCTCTCCAGCTCTGCTCTAGCCCCATCTCTTAAAGCTTTTCCTTTCTTCCTTGCCTCTGCCTTTTGAGATCACTCTTTCCTAGGAGGGCTTTGGATCCAAAGCACAAATCTATTCCTTGTGTTGTGGCTCTGCATCAGAGTTTTCTCTCATTTTGCTTCCTTGGTTGCTTTGTCATGCGAAGCATTTGGGACGGTTGTAAGATGTGATTAAAAATAGTGTTGGATCTATCTTGGCATGTATGACTATCAATCCCCACTAAAGCTCGGCGGGGGGGCGGGGGTGTGTGAAATTGGAGGTTTCTATTCTATTTCAAAAGTAGATAAAGCCAATGTGAATTATAAACATTTTTTTTTCCCCATCATATGCTTACCTCTCTGGAGCAATAAGGGTCTGTTTGCTTCGGTACTTCCTGCAGTATTTATATTACCCGATATTAAAGTACAATGAACTCGTCATGGCTTTCAAGATGAGGATTTCTAGTTATGTCTCCTTAGTGGTCAGTGTATCAGGCCATCACAGACTGAGACAGAAACTTAGAATGAGAGAAGATTTTGTCAAGAGTTAGTGCAAAATGGGCAGTAGCAGCTATTGAGGAATACTGCTTAATCCAGTGTTTAAAATGAGCAAATAGGAACCCTCGCTATTGCAGTGTTTGGGAGCTTCGTGTGTACTCTTTCGGGAATACTGTGTTTTGTGGGCTCTGCATAAGAAAGTGTAAATGGAAGCTGTCACTTGGAGCAGTCTCCTTTCAAAATTTCTCCCAAATTAGAGATGGGAATCCTTATACACAGGGACTTCCCACGAAGGTAGAGATCCTCTTTTTGATCCTCCTCTTTTCTCTGTATTATGCCAGATTCTGATTTTCATTGGCACCACTGGAAATCACGAAAGCTGTTAATTCTGAGCACTTAGAAAGTTTTCAAATTGTAAATTGACAGCTCTAGAAGTTTATACTATTAGAAACTCAACTTCAGTATAGTTACTCCACAATGACACAGGTACAAGTGATGAGATCTGTCCCTTATTAAGGAAACATTGTTCTGGCTTTGTGGCACATATGGAGAGAAGAATCTTTTTAGTGGATTGGAAATGTTCTTTTTCAAGGCATTCCCAGGTGGACTTCAGTGAACACACTCCAATCTAGTTTCACTGAAGTGGGATCAGTGGATATGAATGGTGTTATGAAAAGAAGTGAGAATATTAACATAACATTTTATCTTTTATTGCACCTAATGCATCTGATCCACAGCTGCCATCTGGATGTGTAAGCTCTAAGGAGCTCCAGTGTCGCTGCCTTGGGCTGTGCAGACCCTTGGCATCGCAGACTTGGAAGATTCCCCTTGTCAGGATGCTCCCCACCTCCCCTCCTGCCTCACCAGTGCTGCAACCAAGAATGCTGTAGCTGCTTGGGAGGGATGCCAAAGAAACCCTTCGATATATGGAGACTTGACCTTGGGCTGTTTGGCTGTGTGCCATAGGCCACGACACCATCATCCTGTAAAATAAACACCTCCTCATCCTTAGCATAGCAACATCTGTGAAGGATAAAGGCCAATCTGACTGCTGATGCTGCCAAACTGTCACCCCATTACAGCGCTGAGGGAATCTCAGCCACTCATCCCAGCCCTGACTGCTGTCTCCCAGCTTGGTTAATGAGATGCAAACACTTTGATTTGCACACCCGCAGCAGACAGGCCTGTCCCAGCGGAGCAGCCATATGTGCAAGCTTCAGGTGTCCTCACTGGGGCTGCATATGCTTTAACGTGATTTATTTTTTGGAACAATGTTGCCTTTGCCGCCAGACTGTATAATGTCTTTTCAGCTTGTCCCCTGGCATCCTAGATTCCATTTTAATGGAGTTTATCTTGTTGCCCTCTAAGATGGGATGTCAGTGGATGGCTCCTCACTTCTGTTAATGGAACAGATAGTGTCCTCCCTTGCCAGCCTACAAAATGAGCTGGCAATGCTGGCTGTAGCTTCCCAGGGTACTAAATAGAACTCAGACTTTGAAACTTGGTCCTGTTGGTTTGGATTGAGGAAACACATATACTTCGATCTTGATTCAAATCCATCTCATTATGTTCTGTATCAGCCTTCAAAAGCTATACTGTGTGTCCATAAGCAAGTAGAGTTCAGACTGGAATGACCCAGGTGAAAGTGGCTGTACTGTGGTGTTTGGTTTTTTTTTAGTGGATTGAAACTTTCATTAAAGCCAACAACATATGAGTGATCATCAGTTTTTATGGCTTGAGGAAGGTCTTCTACAGATGAACCAGGTGCTGTGCTTAATGTAACTAAACAACTTGAAGAAGTGACCCTTCTGCAATGGCAGGGTACAAATGTCCCACAGCTGCTCTGGACTTTCTGTGTGTGTGCATGTGTGGCAGCTCTGGTTCTGCTGGATTTGCCATCACAGGGCCAATATTTAAAGATCACAGGTTGAAGAAGGGACAGATTGTATGTAGCCACTCCAAACATAGACACTGGGTCTGGATCCTGAATGCCTTTTACTCAGGTCCCTGAAGACAACCCTTCCATATGATGCCCATGTACATTCTGGTTTTACAGAACAGCTTCAAAATCAAGACATCTAACAGTAGCATTGACATTTCTGTAGGTTCATTGCCACTGATCCTCTTTTCACATGGCTTTTTTTTGAATGAAGGGTGTTTTATGAATGATGACATAAAATGTCAATCAGTGTTGACATTACAAATTGTTACAGCTCCTTGAAGAATAAAACTTGTGTTCTGCCACCTTGCCCCAAATTTCAGTTTGCCATTCTGTCTGGATTGCCTTATCCTTAAAGTAGCTGTGTTTCTTATGTGTTGTGAAGGACTCTGCTATTTTGGAGGACAAAAGATTCATGTATAAGATTAGCATATTTATAATTATGTAAATATTAATATTATTTATGCTAAAGGATTGTGTGCTGCACAGATATAATCCTGTGTCCCCCATCACACCTCATGTGACCTATATGCACTTCATCACAAACCACCTGAGGATTTACAGTGGCCTCAGATATCCCAGTCAATCACTGAAAGGATTTGGAGTGCAAAACAGGACACAGAGCATCAACTATAAAAATTCATATCCCTTTTCTTCTGTTTTTCCTAAACAATAACCTTCCCAAATTCATAAAATTTGTCAAAGTAACATCCATAGAAATATTTGCTGTATGTGGGTGTGCTTATGTAATGTTTCTGTCACTTGGTACTTCTGACTGTCATCCAGTTATGAAATGAAGGGAGGGGCTTGTGCCTGTATGTGTGTGCACACCGTTTATGCCCACATCAGTTTCCAGCTCTTGTACTGGCAGTGCAGAGTGCGCAGGGAGGCACGCACAAACAGTGCTAGCCAGGCAGCATGTGGCCGGACATGTCTTTGGGCTTTTCAATTTTCTACTGTGCTGGGGCTGTCAGCTTTGTTCTTCTTGGCTGTTTCCATGCAAGCTGAAACTACACTCCTGGCCAGTTAATTTAGCTCCACTAGCCCCATCCTGGGCTTTGACTTCTGACTGGGGAGCTGTTTGCACAGACCTGGGCAATATTTAGTGGACTTGCTTGTTATCCACTTCCCAGGGACAGAGTAAGCGTGAGTGAGATGTGTTTGGGGTAATCATGAGAACTTTAAGACTGTTGAGAGACTGTGGATGATACAATTCTGCTCCGTATAAGTGAGGGTCATCAAGTAAGTACTAGGTGAGCAAATGTATAAACAATTCAAATGTGTCATGTGACTAAACCAAGGGGGAGCATCATCTTTGAGAGAGACCATTTTATGGGATATCTGAACACAGAGGGCTTTTTATACTGGTTTGTTCAGTAGGTGGAATCAAACTGGTTAATGAAATCTGTCTGAATATTTAAATCGCCCCTTGCACATTCTGCTGCCACCTGAAACCGTGGACACTAATCTTGCTGGAATTAGGCAGGCTGGTTTCCTACTACCTACTGCTGCTGCAGTTGACAGCAGTAATGTATGGGGCAGGTAGCAGACTACAGTTTCATCTGTTTCTTTCTTTTCTTTTTTTTTCTTCCCCAGGGAATTAGGTTCTTACAGTCCTTCAGATGTGCTGAGACACATGACAGGCCAGTCATGCACACTGGTGCCATGTTTCCATGCTTCCAAGATACAAAGGATCAAATTCATGGAGGTTTTTAAAAAAGGTGTTACCCCAGGGATGAATTTGGCCCAGGGAGGAGGCTATAAAGCAACAAGAAACAACACAGAGGGGGGAAATGAGAGCAATTAAAAAAATGAACCTGCTTGACCCTAATTTTGCAAATCTCTAGCTGTCAAAGAGTGTACCTCAACTAATTATGTTTGGATGTGAAATTATGGAATCATTATAGCTCTGATTACACAGGTCCCCCAGCTCTTGCCTGCCATGGTGTCTGGGTGCATGTGCTTTCTACTGTGATCTTTCATTTTACATTTGCATTCTTGTTTTAGCTGTTTAGTTCTCCAGCAGTAACCAGAAATTGGCCTCCAAAAAAGAAATAATTGTGTCCCACATCTCAAATGTGCTATCCTCAGCTGTCCTCCCACCTCCCTCCTTTCCTTTTCTCCTTTTGGCCTTTGGAGACCGGAGGCAGTGCTGTAGTTGGGCAATTAGGCTTCAAAGCTGAGAACTGCACTGAACTTTGACAAAAACTGCTGAAGCAAGCGAAGCACTCTGGCTCTGAATGTATGGCATGGAAGTGCAACTGCTTCCCCATCAGATGCATTTGGGCTAAGAGCAGGGCAGCTAAATTTGAAATAAAAAGCTAATATGAATGTTTGGTCGCTGAGAAACTTTGAGTTCAGGTAGCAAATTGTGTAGTCTCTCTGATGCAATATGTGTCTTTGGTTGCAGGATAAGATCTCATGTATAAGCACTCAGGATTTCTGGGTGTTTCTGAAAAAAAAAGCATTTTCAAATTTGGTAAGCTCAAAATATAACCCCTGTTTTATTTTGAATTTTTTTTTTCCGTTCTCTAACACGGGTGCTGGCAAAGTCAATGCTCTTTTTCCTTTAATCGTCAGACTGCCAAGATACTCTGCATAGTATAAGCATAATTCAGGAATCCAAGCCTCTATCAGGGACCTTGCTCTAAGAAATCAATATGACCTGCCATCCCCAAGCAACTCTGAAAACAAACCTTTGCCTGCAGCTCTGATAATCAGGAGCAACTCTGCAGCAACAAATTAATGGGCACAGCCTTGCACTTGTCGTTCTGAGCCTCTGTGTCCCTACTCCAGAGAGGACAGTTAAGCAAGGCAAGATTGTCAGGACACAGGATCTGTAACCCTGTCCTTGTCAGCAACTTTGCAATAACGAACCAACTTTCTATATCTGCAACAGAACAGTTGGAGAAAACAAACAAAACAACCCTCTGCTGCAAAACACCAATCCCAAAATAGATTTAGGAGATATTATTACATGAAACAGCACAGAAAGGAATGGAGGATTCAGAAAATAGCTTGCTACAGTCCTTTAAGCAGCTCAGCATTGTATGGTAAATAATGCAGGAATGAAGGGAAACTGCAGACTCTAAATGGATGTGCTGGAAGGTCTCATCAGCACCTGAAATGTCTTTGGAGACCTTCCAGCAGCACAGAAACACACTGCAGACATAACTAGTTTTTCTACTAGCACCCTCCTTGGCCTCCCTGGCGCCTTGGGGAAACTGAGTTTCTGAGCATTTTGGAGGGATCAGGGCTGAGTCATGGGCTTGAGGGAAATCCTGAGCTTCAGTTCCATGAACCCACCAACCACAAGCAAATTCAAAGTGAAGGCTCAGATATCTTCTGTCCAGTTCCCACTGAAGATAGCAGAGGTGTACAGAGAGGAGCAGAGGGCAGGACTTGGTCATTCAAGGCTCAGAGTTGAGGAGGAGTTCAATTTGCCTCCTTCTTTCATACAGACCAGGATCCTTCATAGCTGTCTTATACTGCCTGACCTTTATAGCACTCTCAGGAATACCCTTTGCAGGTCGGCTGCCAGTCTGTGCAGTGGTGACCCTGATACTGCTATTAGCTTCCCAGGATTTTGCCTTCCCAGCTGAGTGATCACATTCATGTCCCAAAATCATGTGATCTGACAGCACGGTTAATTAAGAGAACTGATACAGAACAGGTATCCCATACTGTAACTACCACCTTCAAGACACTGCTGTTTCTAGTTCTTGTTTGTTGGACAGTTTAGGGGTTTTTTTTAATTTTTTTTTAATCTCATCCTTTTTTCCTTCTTTTTTTTTTTTTTTAATTTTTTTGCCCTTAACTTAAACAAAACTTGT